>VDFB02003388.1:0-12867 GCA_007258455.2 Sequoia sempervirens | reverse complement strand
CCAACACATGATAGCTAATCAAAATATGGTCTCTCAAATACCCACTATTTCGCTCATCTCTACCATTCCTACCACTTCACCTAGTCCCACCATTCCTATCGCTTCACCCATCCAAAATGCACCTATCACCACATTCACTCCAACCACTACATGCACTATACTTCAAACTTCCACTACCCCCATCACACCCCTTACATCGCAACCTCCCACCATCGCCCTAAACACATCTCAAACTTCCAACACAATTCCGATCCCACCACCACCACCACTGCGACCAAGCCAAGTAAGCCATTACAATGCTTCATTCAAAGCATACCAACAATTGCTCCAACAATATCAAACAATTCAGCAAGCGCCTATAGCCACGCACGCTTCTCAAGCTTCACAGCAAAATCAAGCTCAAACATTGCTGCAACAACAACAAGCACAACAAGCAGCACAAGCCCAAGCTTTGTTGCAACAACAACAACTTATCGCGACAGTCGCGACAAGCCGCCAAGTCGCTTCGCCGCACAAGCCGTAATGCCGCCATTGCCGCATTGCCGCTTCAAGTCAGCCAAGTCAGCACAAGCCGCATTAAAGTCGTGAATAAAGCCGCCCAAGCCGGCATTGTCAGAAAAGATGCCCAAGATGCCTGGCACGAAAAGCACAAGCGCAGACTTTCACAACAAGCAGCCCAACAACCTCAAGATAACGTAAAGCTGCTAGAGCAATACCAAGAGCAACAAGAAGCAGCCCAACAAGCCCTAGCTGACCAACAACAAGCATTGTTGGACCAACAACATCAAGCACAACAACAAGCTCTATTAGCGCAACAACAACAAGATCAACAACAAGCGTTGTTGAAAGCATACATGGCACAACAAGCAAACATTCCACCCATTCAAACACCACTCCGCCCCCCCAGAACACCTTCATTCCACCTCCTGATCCACAATTGGATGTCACCGCACAAATAAAATTTCTATCACAACAAGTGCTTGACCTTCAATCAGGAAAGACACCAAAACCACAAAAAAACCTATGCCCTTATCCATTTGATAGGAGCATAGAAATGAAACCATTCCCAAAAGGGTTTGAGATCCCTAAATTTGACAAATATCGCGGAACGGGTAACCCTGAAGATCACATCAGGGAATTTCAAGTACATTGCATGGAGGTGGCTCACGACGAAATGTACTTGATGAGATTATTCCCAAGAAGCTTGGCTGGAAACGCTATTGATTGGTTTTCTCAACTTTCTGGAATCAAAAAATTCCAGGAAATCGTGGATGCCTTCATACATAATTATTCCTTCAACACTCCCATGGAGGTTAGCTTACAGGAATTATCATCTCTCAAACAAGGGAAAAATGAATCATTCGGTGCTTTCTTACAACGCTGGCGATCCAAAGCTAATCAAAGCAAGTGGTCCATGCCTGAAGAACAACAAGTGGGAACTATCATTGCGAATCTTGATGGGCCCTTGGCCTTCCACCTCAAAATGCAAAACATCACCACTTATGACCAATTGATACCTAGGGCGCTCAATATCGAACAAGCCCTTGCCACGCAGGGAGAAACTTCATCATATCAAGAAGGCCGCTCATCGTCCAATTATCATGACAAACCACGAACATGGGCAAAGAATCGTAATGTAACCAATGATGGTGTTGTTGACGCCAAAGTTGTCATTAGTGCCCCACGGAAGAACAATCCACCATCCCAACAACAACAACACCAAAATACCAATCAAAGCAATCGACAAGTCAATACTGTGGTCCAACCATCCCATAACCAAAACACAAACAACATTGATAATCAGGGAAGACCACAGTGAAACAAGTTCTTCCCCAAACGAAAATACACACTCCTTGGGGAACCTGCTGAAGCAATCATGAAAAGATTGGTAGATGAAAAATTGATAACGGTCCCTACACATAACAATTATCAAGAACCATCGGTCAAGCCACCATGGTATAATGAGTATTATCTTTGTGACTTCCACAAACTCAAGGGACACACGACAAACAACTGCATGAGGCTCAAAAATCTAATTCAAGACCTCATAGATGACAAAATCATAGATGTGGAAGCACCATCAGGAAACAAAGATCTCAAGATTTACACGAATCCGATGCCGAATCATGGCAACAAAGGAAACAAAGATCAAGACAAAGGAAAAGGGGCTTATAAAAATGTCAACCACACATACGAGGGTGTTGTTGCTTGTTTAGACGAGTTTTGTGGAGTCATCACCATCAAAGGGGCCCAAGCCGATTGTGGAGTCACCACAAGAGGTGGAAAGGTTACCATTGCAGCACCATCCCAACCAAGCAGAAATTCCACATCGAATCCAAGGTCTAACCCTAGTGGCTATAATGTCTTGGATCAATTGAAAAGAACCCCTGCACATATCTCCATTATGGAGTTACTCAAAATCTCATCTGCACACAAAAAGATTCTAGAAGAAGCTTTGGCGTCATCTACTGTCCCCGCAGATCTAGATACAGAACGATTCCAAGCTATGGTCGCAAGTATCACCACACCTAACATTCTTACATTTTCTGAACAAGACTTCCCCACACAACCATCTCACAACCGTGCACTTCATCTGGAGGTGTATGTAAATAAAAAGAAAGTCAAGAGAGTCTTGGTGGATGGAGGTGCAGGCTTAAATATTTGCTCCTTAAAGCTTCTAAAGAATTTGAACATTTCAGAGGATTCAATTGACAAAGGAAAAGGCATCACAATAAGAGCATACGATGACCAGGAAAGGGTATCCCAAGGCACCATTCAGCTTCCTGTTCAGGTTGGACCCGCCATCATGCAAACCAACTGTCAGGTCTTGGACCTCGATTTACCATACAACATTCTCCTAGGGCGACCATGGATACATGCAATGCAAGCTGTAGCTTCAACCTTTCATCAATGTGTGGAATTCACACATGAAGGACAAGAGGTTACTATCCATGGAGATCCTGAGCCATTTGCCTACTACAAAAATCTAGAGGCAAAATACTACAAGATCCCGCAAGTACCCAAGAACGATGAAGGCCCATCAACACCTTACGTGGATCCCGCCACTCTCACTTCTGTGACAGAGACACCCCCCACCCCCGCCATCCCCGCCTTTTCTGATATCAAAGTCATAATACAAGATGATGGTTGTGGAAACTATTCAATGCCTAAGAATGCTTTTGTAGTAGGAGAGCTACCACAATCTCCTAGATCAAGAGGACGACCACAATCACAAGAAGCTTCAACATCTCAAGGCTCCTATGAGCGAAACCCTACCTTCACAAGTGCAGGAGATCTTGGTCAGGAAACATTAGAGGGGGACCTATCTCATCTCCTTTATCAAGATGATATACCGGCAGTTGAGTTGCCTATGGATGAACAAAACAAAGGGATGAAGATGATGCTCTTGATGGGCTATAACCGGAACCAAGGGTTAGGCCAAGATAATAACGGGCGTGTAATACCCATTATACCTGAGAAGCAAATAAAAAATCTTGGCATTGGTCATCCTACTCCTAAGGTAACTGTACTTGGTCGAGGTGCCCATGGTAGACAGAATCGAATGCCTCCTCAGGAATCTGTAACTACTCCACAATCCTCCATGACTTTAGGAATGCCCACTGATTTAATTGAGTCACCAGAAATAGGATTACCTTTGTTGTTTGAGGATACTAATGTCCTTATGATTAGCACCTTGTCTTATGAGTCTGAAAACCAAAGCAATGAAATCCGATTAGTCTATCCCCAACTGATTGATTACGACCAACGAGGACCACCAATTCTTGACATGTTTGAAAACGATGAGGCGCCCTCAGAATTCATGGGACTTAGGGATGACATTCCATGTGGGGATCATAAGGCAGGTTTTATCATAGAGCTGGATACACATGCATACTATGGAGAAACAATTGAATCCCTCAGTCGCAAAAATAAAAAAATTGAGAATAATCTCCAAGTCCTTGAGTGAAAACCACTTTGTGGCACTCTCTGACTCTGAAAAAGTAAAAAGAAAGGACACATCCAATGGTGAAAACCTCTCTGAGGTGCCTGAGGATGGGGGATTCAATCTTCCTCTTACAACTATACACCAAGAAAAGTCAGCTATGCTAGTAGAAAAGTGCAACCCCATCAATCTGGGAACACAAGAAACTCCTCATATTACATTCTACGCTGAGTCATTATTATGTAAAGAACAAGAGGAGTTGGCTACCTTCTTAAAGGAAAGGAAGATAAATTTTGCGTGGACCTATGCTGATATGCCAGGATTGGATCCAGAGGTAGTGGTTCATCACTTGGCGGTCTATCCTAAAGCTAAACCTGTGAGACAGAAGCTTCGCAAAATGCATCCTCAAATTGCTTTGTTAGTCAAAATGGAGCTCAAAAAGCTATTAGATGTGGGATTCATTCGACCAATTGATTATCGGAGATAGAATTGTCGAACTTAGTACGTATCAAAACTTTGTGGAGCCATAGAATCTATACGGACTTTAGGGACTTGAACAAGGATTGCCCAAAAGATGATTTCCCGTTACCTAACATTGATATGATTGTAGACATGACCGTGGGGCACGAGATGCTCTCCTTGATGGATGGATTTTTAGGCTACAATCATATAAGAATTGCCGCGGAGATTCCAGCATAGAAACATCTTTCCTTTGTCCTTGGGGGCTATCTTTGTTGGAGCGTAATGCCATTACGGCTTAAAGAATCTTTGGGCCACATACCAAAGGGCCATGACACTAATATTCCATGACATGATCCACAAAACAGTTGAGGACTATGTTGATGACATCCTGGGAAAATCCAAAAAGAGGGAGGATCATATATCGGTCTTGAGTGCTATCTTTGATAGACTAGAAGAATACAAGGTTCGTTTGAATCCCAAGAAGTGTGTCTTTGGCGTAAAATCAGGAAAGTTGTTGGGTTACATAGTGTCAATGAGAGGCATTGAGATTGATCCGGCAAAGGTGAAAGCAATACTTGAAATGGAAGCTCCTAGGACATTGAAACAACTGAGAGGTCTCCAAGGCAGGCTTCAGTCAATTCGCAGGTTCATAGCACAATTAGCAGACAAACAAATCCCTTACTCTCACTTGCTCCACAAGGGGGTAACGTACAAATGGGATGACAAATGTGAACAAGCCTTCAACAAAATCAAGGAATGTACTCCCATGCCCCTCGATTATAAAATTTTCAGTGGGACTGAGCAATTTGGGTCTTTACCATATAAACATTTGTACCGGTATACATTTCGGCGGTGAAAATGGAGCGAGAAAAACCATCTACTACATCGCTGGAAATACAATGGTGGGCCATGAGTTAAACTATACATTCATTGAAAAGCTTGCCTAGCAGTGGTGTTTGCATCCCAAAAATTCAGACACTACATGTTGGCACACAAGATCAAACTCATAGCTAAAATTGATCCCTTAAAGTATCTTCTTTCAAAGGCAATGCTTACAGGAAGAATGGCTAAGTGGGTAATGATATTATTAGAATATGACATTGAGTATGTGGAGCGCAAGGCAATCAAGGGACAGGTCATTGCAGACCAACTGGCAGACGCACCTATCTATGCGGAGAACCCACTTGTTTCAGAATTTCCAGATGAATCCATTTTCAACATTGACATAGCTACTCATTGGAAACTATACTTTGATGGTTCCTACACACAACATGGGTCAGGAGCTGGTATCTTCTTCATCACTCCACAAGGGGATTGTATACCAAGATCATACAAACTAGCATTCCCTTGTACCAACAACATTGCAGAATACGAGGCTTTAACTATAGGTCTCAGGATAGCAGTACAGTGGAACATTATGGCATTGAAGGTATATGGAGATTCACAGCTTATCATAAATCAAGTGAACAATGAGTACCAAACAAAGGACGATAAGCTAACTCCATACAAAAGGCTGGTGGAAAATCTCAAGGAATATTTTGTTGACATCACATTTGAGCAAGTACCAAGAACCAACAACAGAGCAGCAGACGCAATGGCAACTATTGGATCACTCTTAGAGATCCCTCAAAATGTTCCGAAATATGACTTCTTGGTAGAGCAGCTTCTCGTACCAGCATTCAAGGTACCAGAGTCAGAATTTGTGTGCGAAATCGTTGGTCCAAATGATCAGTGGTACCAAGACATTTACACATACCTTAGGATAGGTATCATTCCCGCCGATTTGCGTTCAAGACTTAGACGAACCTTTATCAAGAAAGCATCTCGTTTTGTCATTTTAGGAGAAACCCTTTATCACAGAAGCATAGAAGGAACCTTACTAAGATGTCTTAACCCTGAGGAGGCTTCGGCTGCCCTAACTGAGGTGCACAACGGCATCTGTGGTTCTCATTCGAGTGGCATGACCCTGTCTAAGAAATTGTTGAGGAGTGGATATTACTGGCCTACCATGGACAGAGAGGCAAATGAATACGTCAAGAAGTGTCTACAGTGTCAGCAACACGGGGACCTCATCCATGCTCCAGCTCAAGAGCTTCATCCAATCATCACACCATGGCCCTTTTCACAGTGGGGACTCGATCTCATTGGGAAAATCACACCCACCTCATCCAAGGGCCACAAATTCATTATAACTGCAACTGAGTACTTCACCAAGTGAGTTGAAGCCATACCTATGACCTACATAACAAGAAAGCCGGAATCTCAAGAATTTCATCACGGTGCTCTCGCAGCTACTATGGTGTTCCTGAGCCATCATCTCGGATAATGGGACGCCATTCAAAAAATCGGGGAAGTAAAGTGACCTATGTGATAAATTCAAAATCCAACATCGCTTTCCACCCCATACTATCCCCAAGGCAATGGCCAAGCAGAAGCTACAAATAAAACCATCCTCAAAATCCTTAAGAAAACAGTCAATGACGCAGGTCGTGACTGGCATTTGCAGCTTAATCCTGCCCTTTGGGCTTACCGAACCAGCATCCGCACACCCACTGGTGCCACACCATTTTCCTTGGTCTACGGATCAGAGGCCATCTTGCCCATTGAGATCGAGTTACCATCCCTCAGAGTATCATTGCAAAACCTCATCACTGAGCAGAAAATGCTCGAGTTTTCAAAGGCTGACAGTGGAAGCTGTTAGACCCGAAAGCGGCGTTTGGATGCCTAAACCATGCTGCAAGTGTGAGAATAGGCTGAAAGGAGCTACAACAAGAAAATCGAGCGGAGAACTTTTCCAAGTTGGAGAATTGGTGCTAAAAGAGAATCAAAAGAATGTCTTGAACCCAAATGGCAAGGGAAAGTTTGAACCCAACTGGCTGGGACCCTTTGTCATCACAGCAAGCTACAAATGTCGAGACATGTCGGTTATCAACGCAGAGAGAAGGCCTCCTGAGGAACCAATAAGATAAACTCCATCTCAAAAGGATTTATGCCTAAATCTTTCAAGGTATAGAACCAAAAAATCAAAAAAATCATAAAAAGTCCTAAAAAATGGTTACTTCGGCGAAAACCTGGCAAACAGGCGTCTTGGTGACAACAAAAAAATCAAAAAAATCAAGAAAACAGTAAAGAGAAAAAAATCGTCCTCTAGTGAAAACCACTTCGGTGGCACTTTAGGCAAGTACCTTGGTGAAAACCTGGTAAACAGGCACCTTGTGTAAATAAGCACTCTCCATCCATCTTGGTCTCCGTGACTTGCTTTGCATCATTCACTCACTCATCGCATATCGTCGCATTTCACCCTTCCATCCGCATCTGCACCATAGCTTGGTCTTTCATTTGTGTCATGATTCCTCGTAGAGCTACTCGGCCCACTTAAAAGGTCAGTTTGTCCTGCCTATATCGGAGTAGTCTATCACTTCACACTGGGGGCACGTTCTCATCGGATCGGATTCGTGTATGATCTTAAAATCCTCAAATCAAAAATCCAAAAAAACATCAGAAAATTAGAAAATCCAAAAACATTCAAAACATATCAAAATCCAAAAACAGGTCAAAAAGTCATTCAAAAAGCCAAAAACAAGGTCGTCTAGTCGAACTACGTCATTTCTGAGCTTGAACGTAGGCAAGGTTGATCTTTGATTATCCCCTGAGACATTTAGGTCAGTCCTATAGGAGTCTGTCATAATAGTGACATTTCATATGTATATCTTCATTTATGCATCCGGTCAAGTTGTCGGTCGAACCTACGTGAGATCTCTGGCGTGTATAAGCGTAAGGCAAGGCTAATCTATCGATAAGCCCAGAGACCCTAGGATGGAGTCTTTAGGTTGAATCTTTTTTGGTCGTCTCGGAAAATCCCAAAAGCATTGGAAAACTAAAAATCAAAACATTTGAAAACATTTGAAAAAATGCCAAAAGCTTCAAACCTCAAAACATTGCAAAGCTCTCCAAAAACATCCAAATATTTGAAAAAAAAAAATCCATCCGCCTCATCTTGCTTACACTCGCAATAATCAATCATCCATAATAAATCGTCATCACCCTCAACCTTTGGTAAAACAGTCGGAAACAAGTCTAGCAGTCAAAGGTGAAAACTTAAACTGTCAAAATCTCAAGTATAGGTCAGTCAGCAAGCAAGTTGGTCAACCCTTTTCTTACCAATGGCATATAAATCATAAATCAATTTCATCATTGTTTGATAAAAGCATGTCCTAGGATCCGTTCCGACAATGGGCACTTTTATCAAACCAACCACTTTGGGTAAACAAAACGACGTGTCATTAAGATGTCCTAGGATCCGTTCCGACAAGGGACATTATCTTTTGGCAATAAGTTTTGGCTCCCATCTTTCGAAACATCGTTTCTCTTGGCTAATAGTACAAAGAACATTATTTGTTTGCTCACTTACTTTATCTTGTTTGATTTATCTCATTGTGCTCATTCCAAGGACCTCTCGATGATGTCCGAACGAAGGATTTAGAGAGATAGGAATGGGGCAACGATCATTATCTTTTGTCTGATGTGCTTGTTGGATATCTTTGTAATATAACCTTGGCCATGCGTGCTTTTGTTTAGTCTATAGCGAGGGTGCTTTAAGTTTCTTGTTGACCACATAGAAAGGCTTGCCTTCCTATGTTTTGGTCCGAGATATTTGAAATATTTGAACTATTTTCTAGACAGGGTTCCGTATGTCAGGTGTGAACAAGAATACTCCTATTTGATTTGTTGAGTCAAAGTCCATCACACTAGGTACAACGCCATCCTGGTTCTCGATACCTTGATGCATCATACTGTGTGTATTATCAAACATAAGGAAATCTGCCCTTTGAAAATCCCAACTCCACGGAAAGTAGTCATCATCATTTGCATGATCATCTCATTCTTTCATTCTTCTATCACATTCTTCTATCTTTACTAACATTTCTATCCTAATTGGTACATGAAGCTACCCACAGCTAATGAATGTCCATTCATCTACATCAACCACTCCTCTCGCATTTTATCGCGATCTTGATTGGCAATTGGCATTCCCATTCAACATCTCGAGGGGGCAATATACCAGTGCAATTCTTCTCACTGGGGCAATAGCGGGGCATCCAAAAAATCAGATTTTTTTTTATTTTGATCATGACAAGATTATTCTTTGAACCAACGCAACAAGTACATCGCTTCAAAGAGGGGCAAAATGTAGACACGCAAAATGTACAAGTTAGCATTGCATAGTTAAATCTGACTACCAACATCATTTCATCCTAAATCATTCCCCGACCTAACCATTTAATTAAATATCTTTATTTGATTAAATTCATTTGTTTTCTTCTCTTAATTAAACAAATCATGTGTTTAATTAAGTCTCTTAAATCATTCTCCATCTCTTTTAATTAAATAATTAATTTTATTTAATTAATTAAATCTCTAAAGTCTATCTATTAAATTGAATAAATTAAAAACTTATTTAATTTAATCTTACTTCAATCTCTTTAATTAAAATAATCAAAATATGTTTATTTAATTAAACTCATTAAATCATTTCCTCTCTTGTTTGATTTAAATTAATCCAAAAATCTAAGTCAAAATAAGTCAACTCACCTAATCATCATTAAACTAACATGATCATCATTTATTTAATCTAACCATGATTAAATACTAATCTCACCCACTTGCATTCTCCTGAATATGTCACTTGCGCAGGAAATAAAATCATTTCATTGATTTGTGAAATCTTCATTTTCCCTCAATAAAGCATCTTTTGGAGGAATATTCTTCTATTTCAAATTCAAAATTTGAATGACAAGTCCTTCCAACAAGGCATTTACTTCTTCTTACATGTCCTTGCCTTGAGCCAAGGGGCATTTAGTGCAATTTTATTTCCCCCTCTTACATGTCTTTTCTCAAAATTCAAATTCAAAAATGCATTTATTGACACATTTGTCAAAACTTGCTCATTCCTCACCCAATCACATGTTGACAAGTGGCATTATATCATTGGTTGAATCTTTGTCCCACATTGATCAAATTTGGACATCTCTTCAACTTATCAATCTATAAATACAATGCTTCACCATTCATTTGATCATCCACATTTCAAGCAAAGTTACCATGCTAAAATACTTAGCAATTCTCATCCATCTTATTGAATCATAGCTAGGTTTTTTTGCAGATTTTAAGCTTGGAGCATACATTCAAAGTCTTCATCAAGTGGATCAATCATCTCCAATCAACATTTGCATTCAAGGAGTTGGGAAAGGGCAAATCTCCACACACCTATTTGCACCAACTCCCTCAAGAGATCAAGAATTTGCTTGCATTAGATAGGATTTAATTGTTTCATTTGTGTTCTTCATTTTCATTTCTTATCTTTTGCAAATTTCAAATGGATTTCTTGAGGAATCATTGGTTTCTAATCTTGTGTTTGATCTAATTGTTTGCATGTTTATTGTGTTTGTGCAAGGTATAGATTCAAATGGTTCACATATACATCCTCCAAAGTAATCATCACCTCACATGTCGAAAGGTTGAAGGACGAGGTCTCGCTGTGCCATCTCTCGTATAGTGTAGTCATTGTCTCTAAGTGTGTCTAAATCATAGGCGCATACGCAACATACCAGAGGTTGATCTCTCCCAGGTGCTCCTAGTGCAACTCTAATAAATCATCTAGTCTCTCCAAAATGGTGGGCATGTGCTCCCACGACATCAGTGGTGGAATGACCTCCTGCATCCACGAAGTGCACATAGTCAGGAAATCATCAAATTTTGACTCAATTTGAAATTTACAACTCAGAAATCACAATAGCGTCTCTATCTTCAATAGTGTCGCTATATTCAAATTTCAAATTGTGATGCCCAAAGCATTTAAAATTACAAATCAAAACTTGTGTCGCCAAATAAGCTGGTGTCACGATTCAACATTTGGAAAACCCTAACCCTAATTTCTAAATCGGCAAGTTTGTCGCTAAAAAAGCATGCATCACCATTTAAAATTAGAAACCATAATTCTAAATCACGAATAGCGTTGCCATATAAATATGTGTTGCTATAATCCATCTGGGCATCACCAATTTCAATTTGGGTGTCGATATATAGCGACATTGCCAAAGATTAAACTTTAAAGCATAATAAATGCATCAAAAAGTCAAATTTCAAATCAAGTTTGGAGTTACATACCGGTGGTCCTACGCCTGGAAGCCACTGGAACTCTCAAACTCGATCAGAGCTGTGCCTAGGAAGCTCTCAATGCACCATTTCATCAGAGGGTCAGAGCTCAAAATAGCAAGAATCTCTTAAGTGTGAATGCACAAATGAATTGAAAGTGGCCCTTCTTGGCTTATTTAAGCTAAAAAATTAAGGTTTTTTCCCTAATTTAAACTTGAAGATAGGGTATATTATCATTTTCACCAATTTTTCCAATCTAGACCTAATTTTGCATCATTCTTTGCGTTTTTGGCATTATTCTTGCATCCCGAAGCCTTTCTGGACCCTTGGGGTAGCTTTTAATCCTTTATCAAGAAATCAACCCAAAATTCAAAAATTCTACCTAATTTCTCGAGGGGGTAGGGAGTTAGCTTTATCCTTCCGTTGGGGCATCTAAAAAATCAGAATTTTTTTTTTTTTGATTTAAGTAGCAATTTTAATCTGGAGAGCATCAATCTTTGAATCAAAGCAACAGGTACCTCACTTCAAAGAGGGGAAAAATGTAGACAATAAAAAATGACCAAATCAATATCATACATTCGAAACAGATTTACTAACATCATTTCCTCTTCAAACCCATCCTCTTTTCACTTAATTAATTTAAATAGTCGACCTATTTAATTAATTGCATCATTTTCATCTATTGGCCTAATTAATTTAATTAGGTTAATTCATCCCTTTTCACGCTAACATTTCATTTCATTAAATTAAATACATCAAAATGTTTAATTTAATTCCTTAAGTCTTCTTATTTAATTAAATAACCCTAAGTTATTTAATTAAATATCATTTCACCTTTCTCCCATTTATTAAATCATTTAATTTAAAAAATACCTCTTTAATTCTTCAATTCCCCTAAATTGCATGATTAAATCTTGTTTAACTAGCAATTAAACTAACTTTCCTCTAAGAAAAGGGAATATTCCCATGGAATATTCCTTATCCTTTTTTTGCACAATTAAATTTTTCTTTTAATTTGCAAAACGCCTTTTTCCTCACCTAAAGGAATATTCTTATTCCTCCATCATTTGAAAAAGGGATATTTTCACTTGGATTCTTAAGCAAGTTTTAACCTTTAACCTTTTGAACAAGTCACCTTTGACCTATGTGAGAAATTCAAAAGTGTGTTTGTTTGAGGCAAGTGTGAACCCTTGATTAAAATCTCATCATGCATTCTCATTCGTTGATGAGAATCCATGATCCATGCCTCTCATCTCCTTCATCTTGGACCATTGATTAAACTTTTTTATCTCAACCCTTCATTCCTC
>VDFB02003384.1:0-67695 GCA_007258455.2 Sequoia sempervirens | reverse complement strand
AAGGTTTTCATCATCCCTTTTAATATAACATCTGCTTCCAAATACCTTAAAATATTTTACAGTAGGAGTCTTACTAGTCCATAGCTCAAAAGGTGTCTTTGTGTTGTTGTGTCTGATCTAAACTCTATTAAGCACATAAACAGCAGTATGTATCGCTTCTCTCCAATATACATCTGGTACATTGGACTCTTTCATCATAGTTCTAGCAGCTTCCTGTACTGTCCTATTTTTCCTTTCAACTACTCCATTCTGTTGTGGGGTTCTCAGGGCAGAAAACTGCCTTTTTATGCCATGCTTCTCACAAAATGCATTAAATTCACTAGAAGTGAATTCACCACCTCTATCAGATCTCAAATACTTGATTTTCAAATTTACTTCATTTTCCACTCTTGCTTTATATACCTTAAACCTATCTAGAGCCTGAGTCTTTTCTCTAAGAAATGCAACCCATGTCATTCGAGTATAATCATCAATAAGCAACATAAAATACCTATCTCCATTTAGGCTTCCAATTCTAGTCGGACCACAGAGATCAGTGTGAACTAACTCCAGCATTCCGGTAGTACAGTGTTTTTTTCCCTTAAAGTTGCATCTAGTCTACTTGCCCAACTGACAACTTCTACAAATAGTATTAGCAGGTCTTGTGATTCTAGGCAATCCTCAAACAATCTCCTTTGAACTGATCTTGACTAGGTTATCAAAATTTACATGTCCCATTCTCCAATGCCATAACCAACTTTCACTGACTTGAGATACCAGGCACTGACCGTCAACTCCCTTCAACTGATAGATTTTCCATGAGTTCTTGCACCTGCAACCATATCTCCATTTCCGGATCCTTTCTTAATTTCACATGTATTGTTCTAAAACACAAGTTTAAAGCCATTGCTACACATCTGACCAACACTTAGAAGGTTATGCCTCAAACCCCTCACATAATATACATCATTAGTATTGTGCACTCCATCAAAACTAATTGAACCTTTACCACAAATCTTAGCTCCTGAATCATCACCGAACATAACTAAACCACCATCATATTTTTCAAGTTTAGCGAACTTACTCTTATCTTCGGTCATGTGATTTAAACATCCACTGTCAATTACCCAATAGTTTTCATTTTGTCTTGCATGAAAAGTGGTAACTAAGGTGCCTTCCATCATATTCTTCTTAACCTCCAAAGCCTTCTTACTTACACATTTTCTAGAGTTAGTGGATACAGATTTATTTTCCAAAGCTAAGAATAAGCATTCACTATCATCAACCTCATTGTCAGATTCATCATCAGAAATACCTGCCTCTTCCTTAACATAGTACAGCTTCTTATACTTCTTATCCTTCCTATCCTTATGCTTATAATCCTTGTTCTTTTTATGTGTAGCTCTATTCGGACATCTCGAAGCATAATGACCAATGTTACCACAACTGAAACATTTAAAGGGTAACATACTTTTATACTTTCCAGTGCCTTTCTTCAATTTCCTGGTGAAGTTTGCTTCCAACTCTTCATCATTGCTATCCAATTCTTCAATCTTCAAAGCCTTAAATGTCATTTCTATCTTCTCTTTTGTCTTGTCATATTTCTTGAATTTCCTTATCTCAAATGCTTGCAAGGTGATAAACAACTCTTCTAGAGTGTACTTAGTATCAGACATTTCTTCTAATAACAAAGACTTGTCATTGTAACATTCTCAAAGATCGATCTTTCTCTGAGCTTATATCTTTCTAATAGTTTTCTCCTGATTTCTAACCATTTGCTGCTGCCTAACTCTCCGAAAGAAACTTGTAAATTCTTCATCTTCCATCTCAAGTTCATAAACCTATGCTTGTCTCTTTTTCAATTTCCCTTAATTCTTTTCATTTCCCTTCATACATGTCTTCCAACCTCTTCCTGCATTTCATATGATCCAAAGACTAACCTTAACCTGCCTATTTTTAGATATACCACTGCAAATCACATACTTCGCCTTCTCATTTTCTTCATAAGCAGAGATCTCATCTGCAGAATTAACACCACCAGACAGAGGTGTATACTTTGTCTCTACAGCCTTCCAGGTCTTGAAACCAAGAGAGATAATATATCCTCTCATCTGTCCCTTCCAATCATTGTAGTCAGTTCCATCAAACATAGGGATTGCCAACTTGTGCGCCATTGGATCTTCCTTAAGCGGTTAAGCTCTACACAAAGAAAATGATATTTGATAGATATGTGCTTTGTTCTTGAATGCATAACCGGGTTCTTTGAAATATTTATTGCACTAGTGTTATCACAGAAAATAGAAATAGGCTCATCACATACTACTCCAATGTCCTTCAGAGTTTGCTTCATCCACAAAACCTATGTGCAGCAGGATGCTGCAGCAAGATATTCTGCCTCTACAGTGGATAAAAAAACCGAGTCTTGCTTTTTATTCAACCATGAAACTAATCTTCCGCCAAGAAAGAAAGCACCACCACTGGTACTCTTCCGGTCATCTATACATCTGGCCCAATCAGCATCTATGTAAGCATTCAGAGTAAAATCATCACTCTTAGGATACCATAATCCATATTTAAGATAACCCATACTTGCAACAAGGAGATCATCCAAGGTGATATATGTGGAATAGATATGTAAGAAAATGGCCAAAGGCCACTAATTTATCCTTTGTTAATCCTTACATGGCAGCACTTAAATCTTTCTTTACATCCTTTGCTATATGATTGGCTGACCTCTTTTAGTTTACCCTTGGCACCTATTTTATTGGTAAATAAATTTAAAATATTATTAGTTTTGGGCCGACCATACATTGATCCAAGGCATATATATATATATTTTAATGTAATCGCCCAAGTAAATACATCACTAATAATTCATTATGAAAGGCAACAAATATTCAATAAAGGCATTGATTTATAAGGAGCAGAATTAGTTAGAAGCAGCGATTATAATTAAGAGAGGAGCAGCAATTAAAATTGAAGAGAAGCAATTCTATTAAAAGGTACAGCAATCCCTCATAAAAGGCAGCGATTAAAAGTGAAAAGCGGCGATTAAAAAAAAAAGAGATATTAAAAGGAGCAATTATCAGTCTTCAAAAGGAGTGATGGAATAAGGAATGGACATGTCTACTTGAAGGGTCATCACTTTCCAAAAGAATGCCTCTCTTCACTTAGCCATGAGGATATAAATAGAATAAGAAATGTGTACAGAAAGCAGTGGGTGAAAGATGAAAAGATATATCATATTTTCACCAATATTTGTGTGAAAAGAGAATATTGAAGGAGTTTACTTGCTGGTTTTATGAAGAAATTGTGAGGAATATTAGAGCAGAACTCAAGGGGAACACATGCAGATTGTATATAAGGAGATTGTAATCAGTTTTATGGCAGATTTATGATCAGCATTATAGCAGATTGGAGAAGAAAATTATCTATATTAAGGTTGGTGCCTCATATTGGTGAGGTTGGTGTCTCATATTATAGGAGTTGGTGCCTCTAGTAGGTTGGTGACTATAAATTGGAGAAATTGGAGTTTCTTAGGGATTGGTGTCTCAAGTAGGTTGGTGCCTACAAAATTTGTAGAAAGAAGATTAATAAAAGTAATATTTTTCTGTGGTTTTCTCCCGCAAGGGTTTCCACATAAATTGGTTTGTTATTGTGTTGCTATTATTTGATTTTACGTATGTGCTAATTTTTTGGTTTGTGCTCATCAGTAAGCATAATATGTCTTTGTTTGGCTGTTTGTTTGAAGATCCAACTCATCTAGTTGTATTTAGTGATAATGGATGTGGAAGCCTGAGTTTTATTATTTCATTACAGATAATTTCTTTTCTCCAGCAACATGCACATCCTCGTGTTGCGCAGAGAATACCTTCAGTGCCTGAAAATGTAACAGATCAGGTATCTCACTGTTAGTCGTATTTTACTTTTTTGCATTTCTTTTTGTATTTTGTATGCATTGTGATGCTGATTTCTGATGAGGATTTAAATTCTATACATTCCATTTTTCTTCACTGCAGATTCGATTATGGGAGAGTGACCGAAATAGAGTTCAGTTAACTTCTGCATATATGTATGATGATTTCCCTTCAGAGGTAGGCTGCAAATTCCTATATGGCAGGTCATATGCCTCACAAATTTGCAAATATGTGAGACAGTTTTACCTTTTTTGCTTTGCAGTGTCACTGTTGTATAGATGCTAAATATCATCAAAATGTTAATTGCACATGTAAAGTTACTCTGAATGACAGAATGACATTGTTTAAAATGTATTTCTATCTCACTGTTTGGCCTTGAAATTTTCAGAGTGTTTTATTTATACGCCATTTAATTGATATGATTGATGTTAGAATTGTGCTGTAAGCTAAAATGATTATGAAGTTAATTTCTATCGGTCTGTAACATTTCAAGCTTTAGTTTTCAATGAACTCTCAACTTTTAGAGCTTTATTTTGGCCAGGATGTATTTGAATCTGCGTGTGCATATGCAAGAGATGTTGGAGGGTGGTTGTGGGATGATGCCAAGCACAGGCGGCTTCTTGTTCGTGGAGAGTCACATCAAGAGATGCGGGAGTTCATTCGACGCCAAAATACAGGATCCTCAAACAGAAAGTGAATCAAGAATGGTGTAATCAATGTGATGCAATAGCTCTCCAGAGCTTTTTATGTTGAAGTTGAAAGGTATGGGGGTCATAATTGTATAGATAGTATCATTTCAATAACTGAAGTGTGTCACCTGTACTGCCAGACTTGAATTCAGCCTGTTTTTGACTACTGTCACCTGTAAAAATATTCGGGATTGATGCCCCTTGTCAATCGCCTCTCTGAAGAACGGCAGGCTAGATCTTTCTGGTGATCTTTAATAGACGTGAAAGTTCTTGTACTTGCCTCTTGTCACCCTTATGAATGGGTTTCCAACTGTATCCTTGACCTGAATAGCTATCAAAGGTTTTCTTGTCCTCCAGTTGCTTGTGCACCTGGTCTGCTAATTAATTGGAAATGCCTTCAAGAAAGCATTTCAATACTAAAAGCAATTTTGTTAAATAATACTTGCTGCTTCACCTTGATAGCCATCGAATATTTGCTTGTCCTCTAGATGCTTGAGTACCTGTTATGTTAATTTGCTGGATACCCCTTTCAGAAAACGCGATATCAATGGTTTATGAAAGTCTCCCCTTCTTGAATTTCATATCAAGGCATACATATTATGTCATACAAATCTGTTTGATACAATTAGCTTGCTAATGTAATTTATCTATCTGGCATATATCTGGAGCTGTTTTTAAACAGTGATCCTACAATTTTGGTAATGTACCTTGGGTTTAAGGTGCAATGGGATGAACAAAGTGGTGTTGATTGTTTAGGAACAATATAACCTCTTGTAAAGATAAATATCATAAATTTTTGACAACTTCCCATGGGTTAATTCTGATTTCATGCATAGATATGGCTGAATGTCTGGAGTCTAAATGGTTAGAATCAATTCAGTCAAATGTGATGTGCTCAGTCTTTCATTATATAGATCCAAATCAGCTAAGGCTGATCAGATATTTGCAGCTAAGGTGATGTGCAGACTGTTAAAACGTTCACAAGCATCATAGCCATATTATTATGGTAAGAAATTGTGGCAATTCTCGCAGATTTTGTGTATCCCTTTCCAAGATGACAAAAGACAATCCAGAGTTAGTTGCATTTGGGAATAGGCAAACTCAAGCAAGGCGTTTTCTAGAGGTTCATGTTGATAAAGCAGACAATTTTGGAGGGTGCATGAGTTTTTTTCTATCACTAAACAATCACTCAAAATAAGCACAATTACAGCTTTATTTCGTCACCAGGATATCTCGCTGTTATCATTTCATCACTTCATGAAGGGTATGATCAAATTATGCTGTATCTAATTTTGTTTTGTTGCCTCTCTCCATTGCATCAATATATTTAGCCTTCGCTTCATCAATTACAATCACATTACTCAACTTTACCATTACTTATGATAAGATGGGGCACACAGCGTGCGAGTTCGATTATATTTCATAGAAGGCAAATAAGAACCCTCCCCTTGAATATAATAATCAATTGTAATTTTAAACATAGCAAAATGTGGTTTAAGGTTTGGCAATCTTTGGGATGACCAAATATGTATTTGTATGGGAATAAAGTTAACAAATGATTTTTAAGACAAAAAGGGTAGGCATGGGCCTTACTCTGTTTTTGGTCTGCAGCAGATCTTTCCTGTTTATTTTTAACATGTCTAAATAAAGTATGGTAATTGGTTTGCGGTTGGATTGGTAACTACCTATTAAGATTTAGCATTATATGCGTCGTAGAGGCTGCTTCAAACATACTTATTGTGGAATATCGTACAGTGTTTCTCTGATGATTTGGGATGGTGGGCATGGGGATGTGTGTATGCAGTTTTGGGGATAGTAGAAATTTTCCCAAATTGTGGGGATGGTGGCGAGGATGACTATTCAAATAATTTAAACAAACTAAAAGAAGCGGAATTTTTCAAAAGCAATACAATGTGCTCAATTTGCAATGGCAGTTATCCCCCCTTTAGCCTTTTAGAGAGCTTTAACATTTTTTTCTTATAAGAAATTACCTTTTTTCAGTTTTTGCCAAGTTAAATTAGATTGCTCATACAAAAAGGATTCTTGATTATTCGTTCTTGGTGTAGGTTCCTTGTGGATTCGAGTTGGCTCTTACAAAAAGGATCCATATTCATCTAGGTTCACTTTGTAGTAGACTCAAGCAAACCTAGTTAAATTTTGCACAACCCATAGTGAACTCAACATTTTTTTTTTTTAACCACTTAGTTTGACCGTTCACCCTAAAAATATGAACCCTAAACCTAGAATTGACCTTTAATGATTTTTGAAATACAAAAACAATCTCATTTTTACCTCATTTTGAAAATAAAAGGCACAAACCAAGAACACTTGTTGAACTTTTATTCTTATTTGTTGCACAAATAGAGTGAAAGGTGATCATTGAAGGTTCCAAAGTGATTGGATTGATATTCCTATGCATTTGTAAGAGACCATTGATTTCCAAGGAGATCGTGGAGAAAGATTCATGGTTTGGATGCAAGTTTTTTGTGTTATTTTCTTCATTTTTTATTTACAAAAAAAAATCATGTTTTGTTTTATTCTTCTATATTTAAATGATTAAATGAGTTAAAATATACATAATGAGTTGTTGATCAACCCCATAGGAGCCAAAGATCACCCACAACAAAAATGATCTTATACACAAGGGAGAAGCAATGAAAACGTTATAAAGCTAGAGAATTCATTAAGTGCAAAAATGAAATTAGTACAATATTCAATGAGAAAATCTTTGTTATAAAGACAAGGTTGAAACCCTAGATGAAATTGTTACTTGATTTTTTTGAAAAATCAAATAACAATAAAAAGAGAATATTTTTTGTGAAGTCAACAAAGCATGCAAAAGTAATAAAGGAGTTTACTAATTGCAAGGAAGACTAAAGGATAAGGACTACAAATATCTTATCCACAAAGGATAAGGATTACAACTCATAGGATAAGATTGACAACTCATAAAGCAAAAAGGTCAATCTTATCCACAGAGAATAAGAATGTCAACTCATATCTAAAGTCAACATGACTTTCTGAGTTTAGACTTTCTGACTTCAAGCCTATGCTTTGTTGCAAATGATTGAAAAAAACTATTTTACAAGTGACATTCAATCCTTGAATTTTTTTAGTCAAAAGTAGGTCTTTACTTCTGTAATTTTCTTCATTGATTGCATCTTCGACATTGTTTCAATTTGAAATAATGGTTGATTATATTCTTGTGATGTAATCTTTTACTGTTCTTTCATAAAAGAGTCGTTGTAGCAGCCTTTAGTGAATCAAAGATCATTATCTTTGCCTCTACTTGTTTCAATTTTCTCTGTTTACAAAAGAAAAGTAGGTATTATTGTGAGTTATATGTTCTTTGATTGTTGTTGTTTTAAGTTTTCCTTTAAATTATTGTTGCAAATTACTATGTGAAGTTTTAGATTGAGATTCATAAGTTGTGTTGCTGAAAGGAAGTAGAAATCTGTTGTATTTGGTGTATCACCTTCATTTTCTATTTTAGTTTCAAATTTTTAGTTCTTTCTTATCTCTTTTCCCAACAAGGATCTTTAGTTAGAGTTAGTTTTTAGTTGATTTACCAAAGGGAAGCCACCCTTTAATTAGGGTTGACCTCAAGTTTTGTGAGTCCCACAACTCGAAGTCATCCCATGTTTCACAGGATAGTTGGATTTAAGATTCAACAAGGTGCATGGTCCAAGTGATAATAAAAACCCTTAGACAAATTAAGATCATGACAACTATTTTAATTCTTTGATATGAGCCACAAAATAAATGACAACTTAGTATATAAGTGCGAATAGACCTTAATATGAAACAAAAACAAGTATAGATGCAAGATGTCTTTCCATGAAGAAAAAAAGATTATGATGTATGATAATGTTGATGTTGTCTTTGAACTTTGCTCAAGTGCCACCATGTTGGTATGGAAGTATGCTACAATCAAATTAGGTACATGCCCAATAAATGAAAAAAAGTGGCAAATCAAGCCCATATACTAATGAATGTAGAACAAGATCCAAAGATAAATGATATGACAACAACTATGATGGAATTGTCATCAAAGAGGAGATGGATGTTCTCAAGTGTGTCAAATTTGTAAGATGGGAATCACAAAATAAACTTACAATATTTGTCAAGATCTTAATGTACCAAATTTGGAAGACTATAATGTACTTGTTGCAAATAATCACAAAGCAGTAATGTATGTCTTCCAACTATATTGGCCATCCCATGATGATGTGTCCACACAAGATGTCTAAATATGAACTTTTAGAGATGATTTTGGCAATATTGGAAATCAAGAAAATGAAGTTTTTCAATCTAGATTAGGAGTCATAGAAGCCAAATAGTCAATACATATATCTCTAGGAGAAGGAGCATTATGAGAAACCTCAATGTCATCACAATTATCAACACCCGATAAATAATCAAGTTGCTCTTTGGCATCATCATTATTTAGTAGGTTATCACAATTATCAAAGGGCACAATAATATCCATAACAAGATCATTTGGGAATGGACAGTGATGTGGGTTTTCAATTATCTCTCAAATTTTGGTCTGAAGAAGGTGTGGATCCTCAATATGCAAGATGGAACATAGTGTCAAAATTAACATTGCTACCAATCAATACAAGGACACGATTATTTTTGTTTCCCCAAGTTATTTTTCGATTAGGTGTATGTAGTTAAGGGACAAGTCTATAGGGATGGGGCGAGAGATGAAGCCTCTTGACATGTTTCAAGATGTTGTCTTGCCAATACTTATAATTTCATTTATTCAACGTGTTTACAAAAGGGTGAACTGAAAAACCCATGATTTACAATGATAGACTTCTCATATACATATTACATATCAAAATATGTGAAATTGTTATCCTCAAAATATAAAAAATGACCACATATTTTGTAGAATATTCAAAGTACAAGTTCGAACAAAAAAATAACTTCAAATTGAAATAAGTACTTCTGCAAAATTAGATATATGGCTGCAAAGTACACAAAACCAACGTTCCAATGCTTATTTGTTTACAAAAAAATGACATTGTATGCCCAATTTATGTCTCTTAAATACAATAGTTCCTTTAAGGATTAAAAAAGCCAGATGCAAGTACTATTTGGGCAGACCCGAGCGAAGGGGCAGTGACCAATATGTGGCTCAAAGGTGGTGTTATGGAAGGCAAAATGGCCCTAGGGTATAGCTCGCTTAGGCTGGGAGTGACCAAAGGTGGTGTTATGGAAGGCAAAATGGCCCTAGGGTATAGCTCGCTTAGGCTGGGAGTGACCATAGGCTTCCCTCCCCATGGGACTAGGGGCTTTAACTCACCTTGCTCAAAAGACGAGGGCTCTAAACCTTTCTCAAAACCTATAGTAGGCCTCTAAACCTTTCTAAAAACATTTTTTCATTACAGCGATAAACGCCAAGGTAGCTCCCAAAGCCCGTGTGTTAGATGGCAGAAGATACCATGGATATGAAAAGAGATGAGAACCTATGTGATTTCATCGGCGGCGGCATATTGCATGCGTTTGTGAACCACAGGCGGGGTTTGCAATGGTTAGCATAACCTTGATAAAGACCGCTTGGCCATTTAAAAGTGTTATAAGCGATGTTTTTGCAAAATTGTGTAACTTGCCGCCGAAGTTTGGAGAATCATCCGAAGTACCGCCCGAGAGAGATAGTGAAACATATCAAAACGCCGCCAGCCATAATGGGCATACTCTGGTTTGTAATGCGACGATGGAGGGGTGGTTTTACTTGTGTTTTCTTTAAATCTTTCATCCACGTGAATTCTTTGAAGATTGAGCATGATATTTTCAGCTGTTTTGGAGATTTTAGAATGCGGGCCCTTCGAGCAGAGATAAACAAAGCCCATGGAGAGAATTTTGATGGGGATCTCAATCCTATTGCTAAATGGTGACTTATGTTATCAAAGGTAAAGGCTTTATGATAAAGAGCTCTAATAATCCCATGCCAATATAAAGGACTTATATAAAGGGGGCGGGCATTATATGATTTCATGAATCAAAATGCTTCGACAATTTAAAATTATGTATATCAAGATCACCTTCGACGACAGAGAGATTTTGAATCATACACAAAATGGATTCGTTGAAGCTTATTTCAGAAACCTTTGGGCGAATGCAGTTGTCAGATTTAATGTCGAAGACCCGGTCAATGATGAAGTTCACCATGGGTGAAAGAGAATGCTTTGGCTTGCTCGTTTCATGTTCGTTCAGACAGGTTAACATAAGAATAACGGCATATTGAGCACATCGAATGCGAAGACACTATGACCAATGCATCTATCTACATTTTCTCTTTTGTAAATCTCGTGGGGAATTCGATAGCTCTATATGTATCTTTGAGAAGCCTGTTGAGAAATATTACATACAGACCCCCGTGGCAACTGAAGCTCTAAAGAACTGTTGTTTGATGGGTCCATTGTGGTAACCCAGAAGAATATAATCTCATCGGATTGCAAATTATTGTCACACATAAGGAGGTCTTACAAAGGGGTCATGCTAGTGAAAGACTAAAACAATGAACGCATGTTGTCTAAAGTTGCTGGACATTTTCTCTTGGCACATTTTCTCTTGGATATCCTTTGTGAATTGCAGAGATACAAGAGGTGATGCCCAGTCAACGAAAGGGACTAAACAGTTTCTTTAAAATGCCACGTAGCATTTTCATTTATATAATCAGGTTTGTCCCCAATTACACAAGAATTCTTTTAAATAAGAGTCGGTTATCGGAACCTCCTCACGGATAAACCATGAAAGAAGTTTCTTTTAAATGGAATAAAAGAAGCGGTTACAAATAGCCAAGAATGTTCGAGTAAATAGAATCGTGAACAGGCAAAAGGAAGATAAAAAGTTTCTCTTAATTAAAGACCATTGAAATCGCATGAAGCGGGTACATAGGCGAAGAGGGGGAAGTTGAAAAGCTCCATTTTAATAAAATTGTAATTTCTTGATACCGTTACAAACGGTGGGGGTGAAAATATAAAAGGTAATTAGCATTGTAAAGAGGGGATCTTTTGGGCTATAAAACAAGAGCCTCTTTGAAGGCTGTGGGATTACAGTGATCGATCTTTTTCTGTTATTCACCTGGGGGAGATAGGAGCAGTTTAGTTTTTCCTCAAAACACATTTTGTTGTGTAGAAGATATGGAGTTTGTGAGCTTATATTTTACATTACAGGAATAAAGAGACATTCTCAAATCTCTGTGTTTGTCTATGTTTCTTTTGATTGTAGATTTCCTTTGTGTCTTTGCAGTCATCCTTTAATGTAGTTTCTATATATCAAGTTGTGGATGCATTTTCCGCTGAATCTGTGAGTTTCGGTTAAGTCATTTCTTGAGAAGATTTGTTGCTCATTCTTTCCTAGTTATCATTCATGGGTGTGAAGTGGGTGATTTGTGCTTCATCTAATTTACATTATGTTTATTTTATGCTCGTTTATCGTATATGTATCATTTTTATGTGTAGATATTAGTTGTCTTTACTACTTTCTTGTTAAAAGTACACATTAGTTTTATTTTCAGTTTTTCTAATTCCTTGAAGATCATAAGAGGGAGTTGTACCTCTAAAATTCAGAGGACGATCGCTAATCCAATAATGATCTCCAGAGTTGTTGGTAATTGATTTGTCTTCATTGTTGGGCATATTTGAGTCATTGTATCTAATTATTTGAAGAAGGCCAATATGTTTGCTAACAATCACTCAAGTGCTTGTTTGGTGAGTTAGTGTTTGGATTCTTGCATGGGTGCCTTGGGTAGCATTTATGAGGGTTCAATGTGAACCAACCTGTGTAGTGTGTTGGAGGAGGAAGGGTACTTCCTAGACCCTAACACTTTTGATAGGGATGGGAAGATACCCCTGGTTGAGAGTCCCTTGAGGGGGGGAATGATCACTTTCTAATGCATTGCTTGTGTGAGAGATTTGGTTGGGTCTTTTCTTGTGATTGTGATGTCAGTATCAATTATTGTTGCCATTTTTCCCTAGCATGATATGTTTGAGAAATGTTTGCTTGTGAGGGTTAGTTAGACCCTTGAGTTTCTAAGAAGTGCTTTCATTTGTGATTTCCATCTCAATGTCTCAATTAAGTGTGAATGCGCAATGACACTTGAGTGGTCTTGTTTATGCTTATTTTTTCTCTTTAGATGTGTGTATATGGATGCATTTAATTGAAATTGTGTGTTAATGTTTTGACTCATGATGAAGCATTGTGAAATGTCCTATGTGACTAATGTATTGAAGTAAATGTGGTGTATGTCATATGCCTGAATTGTGAAAATGTGTCCTTATGGTGATGTTTCCTATGGTGCATTGTGCATTATATTCCTATTGGAGTATCATCATATGTGCGAAGTGATCATGTTAGTGCATGAATGGAATGTTGCATTGCAGTCATAATAGAATATTTGGTTCAATGACTTATGTCCCCAAATTATGTCATCCCTAGAATTCTTGTGAGAACCTAGATGGGTAGTCGACATTGTTTTTCCTCTTTCTTGGGATGCATGTTTAATTGTTAAATAAAATTATGTTTATTAGGAGCATTATGTTGGTTTGGATTAGAAAATCAATTGTAATGTTCCCTATGAATTGATGTGGATGTCATCTTGTTTTATCATGTGGTAGTGATGCATGATGTGAATAATGTGTGTGTCATTGCATTGTAATTGTAAATTCCTTGTGAAAGTGGTGTTTGGATGAAGCCCTGCCTTGTGTGGATGTCATAGTGAGCCTTGCATATGCCTTCTTGCATCATAATGTGATCATGTCTTGATGAAGTGCATTTTCTTAGTGTGATTTTTGTTAGCATAGTTAATTGAATTTAGTGAATGGTGTTTGAGTATACTCTCTCTAACACACCTTGAATGTTGTACCACAAGGTTTCATGTAGCCCTTACTCCCTCAAATTTGGCTAACAATAGTTACCCAATTTATGTAGTCATGTTTTCAAAGTTTTATGCTTGTTTTGGTTATTGATGAACTCTCTAATCGTTGGTTATGGATCGACATTGAATTTTTTAATTTTCTTATGAGTGCTCTAGTCACCAATTTTTGGCTCCTATCTATTTTGTGGCCCTTGGTCACACTTGACTTATTGTTTTATTGCATGCATTTTATGATTTAATGTTGGAATTGATAATCCTCCCTCTTGGGTTTCATTTTATCTTGTGGTGGCTATTCTAAACATTGAAATTGTTAGCCCTATTCTATATGACTTTCATTTCCTATCATGTTCATTATGAACCCCTAATGGAATGTACACGGGAGTAGATGGTAGAGAATGTGCTAAATCTTGGTTTTTGTGTTAATTAGAATCGCATTGCATCAAAATCATTGCTCATGATGAAATGAAAGTGGAGGTTGTGTGGTGTTTGAAAATTTCATGAAATGCATGTATGCATATGGTTTCTAGATTTGAGTGGCTTCAATGTATGTGAATGTCCTTGTGCTTGAAATTGAGTGAAGTGTATTCAAATATATGTATGAGAGTGTTTATGGAATTCTATGATATTTGAGTGAGTTTAAATGTGTGGATAATTGTGTTTGCATCATGCCTGACTCTTCTTTCTAGTAGATGGTTGGGTGTGATTTAGTCCACCAAATGTGTGTGCTATTACTTGTCTTGGCCTTGCTTGTTGTGGTCTTGTGACCATGTTTCCTAGTGCCTTGGGATTATATAAGTGTTTGTTGAGGTGTCTCGGTCACCGAAATCCATGTTATTTGATAGCATGAAGACTCACATCATGTCAATTAGGATACGATTTCTATATCTGCACTCATGTTAGACATAGTGTAGGGTATGAAGGTGTGTTAGTAAGTGCTTCAACACATATTATTGTGTTTATCATATTATGTTATATATGGTTATCCTTGTTAAGTTTCCAATTGAAGTTGTCTTGGTGGTTTTTTAGGAGTTTCTTCTTGATTGTTTAATGGTGTGAACCTGTTGAAGAAATTGTCATTGATGTCAAGGCAGTGAATGATGTTCAAATTTGTTGAAAAAGAATGTCATCTAGATAAACAAATATCATCATCATTCTATTTGATGACATTCAGATCATCATAATCTTCAAGTTTTCATTATTCAGTTTGACATGTGTTAAATCTAGCAAACAGTAGTAAAGAACATTCAAATTCAGATGGTTAACTTTCAGATTGAAACATTCAGTTTGAGACAGATGGCTAAGTCATGGTTTGGATCATTCAAGATTGAAACACTCAAAATTGGCATTTGAATCGATTTATTTTCAGATTAACAATGGCACTTGAATTGATTTATTTATTTTCAGATCACAAACTTTAAATGATGTTTATTATGAAGAGGCAAAATAAACAAGATAGCGACTTATCCAAAAGACATGTTTTAGAGAGACTTGTTTAAAAGTTAATACTTATTGCTTTATGAAAAGACGTGTTTTTTATGAAGAAATACGAATGGTAATGAAGGACGTTTTTTTCTCTTAAGCAGGTGCAAATTAAGAAAGAGAACAAATTGTTCTTTATAAAATATAATTGCTCCAAAAGAAGGCACGATTAATGAATAATTAAGAGAAACGAGTTTTGGTTTTGGAGAGACATGTCTTATCCAAACCAATCAATACATCACTAAAGGGAGATTCAAATTATGAAGAGGCATGTTCTTTTGATACCTAAAAAGGTGTATGCCAATCGACTTGCTTTTTGAAGGGATATGTCTTAGTTTATTGAACAATACAGAAATAAACTAATTTGATTTAGAATTATGAAAAGGTAGAACACATTCAAGAGGTGTGTCTTATGAAAAGGCAGATTTTAAAAGGATACAAGAACAGATTTATACTTTCATAAGAAAGGTGCAACTCTTGAGCAACATTTATAAATGTAATGTCCCCATTTTGGCCATACACTCTTCTTTTGGATTTAGCCTATTTCCAGAAATCCGTAGGCTAAGCTGAAGTAGAAAACTAGGGTTTCCTCTTTCAGATTCTATTCAGTTGGCATTCAGAGGATGTTGTGCAGACTTACTATTTATAGCAGTTTGATATTTTTAGCAAGTCTATCTTTTGGCAGTATCTATCTAGCAGCAATTCAATCCTTTGCAGTTCAGTGTTCAGTTTGGCTTTCTGATGGTTTTGAAGTTAACTTACTATTTTTGGCAATTGCTATTTTTAGTAAGTTCATTTTTGGCAGAAGCATCATCATCAACTTGGTTCAGTTTGGCATTTGTTAGTTTGCTATTTTTAGCAATTCATCAGTTGCAGCTTGGGCATTGTATTTGGTTATCTCCTTGGACTGAGTTTCAGACTTAGTCAATTTTCATGTCTTGAAGTTGTACCCCACGCCTAGGCTTGATGACTTCAAGTTGTTTTAAAGAAGGGGACATAAAGGGGTCAAGTGAGCATTTAATTATTTAATAAATGCTTTATTGTTGCAATATGAAATGGATGCCTAAAGGAGAAGTTGAATGATATTTTATTATTTCAAAAAGTAAGAGGCAAAAAGGTGGCGTCCCTTTTGGAAGTTGAAGTGATTCAACTTCTTGGAATTTGAAGAGTTCTTGTTGCTTCATTTGCCAACAAAAGCTTATATATTGTTGTTGTTTGAAGAGCTTATTATCGAATATTTTTATGCTAATATTATGCTGTCAAAATGACAACTTGTTTAATACTTCGAGGGATGCTTACCTCCTAGTTCCAATCCAATTTCGTGTTTGAAATACAACACCTAGTTGGTCATTTGCTACTTCTCAAATCAGACTAGCAGATTGAGCTCAATAGTTGAAGATTTTGATGAAATTTCCAGTTTTGAAGTTGCTAATACAGTCACAGCTGAAAGTGGTTTTTGCATACAGCTTTTGGAGTGAATTTAATTTTCTTGTGGGTACTTTTCCAATCCATTCCTACACCCAAGGCGGCCATCTTTGGAGAGTTTCAGATTTTAGTTTTGAGTTTATGATTTTTACTTGTCAAAATCGCCCTTGCTCAAGGTCGTACCATTCAAGGAAGCATTGGGATTTGTGCCATAAATAAATTTTTTGTTTGGTTGTTGTTTGATGATCAAAAAATGTTTGCCTACCTTCTAAGAAGACATAGCAAAAGACAGCATTCAATTTGGAGGTGAATTAAGTGAGTTATGAACATTTCATTGATTTTCTTTGTAGTTGGTTTGAATTTCCAGAATTCTGATTTTTATATCAGACTGTTATAATTCTCAGTTTTTGGTCTTATACTTCAGTTTTGGAGTGTTATATGATTGTAAGAATTCATACTTCTTTTTCTAAGGTTCACTTGCTATCATTGTAATTTGTAATCTACAGAATTTAATTTGTAAAGGTTGAGATTAAGCATTACTAATCCAACCATTTCCAGTTCTGCAATTACTTATTGTTTTGTCATTAAATTACCCCTGGATGGTTTACCGCCAGTGTGGATAATCTGATTTGTAACACTCTTGTACCCACTTTCATAGTGGAGAATTCCCACAGCTCTGTGGATGCCCGCCGCAGCGGATGAATTGTTTTAATTGTAATCTTTTCCCCCCACTGTTTGGTGGTAGTGTGGAAATGCTTTTCATGGCTGGTTATCTGCCTATCAGTTTCTAGTTTTCAATTCAACACTCTGTCATATGTTAGCACCTCGTCCTCAGTGGGATCTTGAGTGCACATTCTTGACGTTGAGTAGTTTTCTTTCAAGTATTTTCATTTAGCTCCTCCACCATATGACAACACCTATCCCACATTGGGATTGAGTGTGCATTCTTGGTGTGAGTTCAATTCAAGTTCAGTTTTCTATTTGGAGCTAACGCTAACCGAGTTGATTAAGTGTTGGTTATGTGTGTTAATTCATCAAAAAAATTGGTTAGCATATTTCAATAAATGACATCCAAATAAAGGTTGCATTGTGTGGTTGTAGACAGTAAGCATTTTTAGGTTAGAAATTCTATCTTTTGTGTGGGCTTAAGTGATAGCATTCATCACAAAGCAGATTGGAGGATAGAGGAAGTGCAAATCTGATTGAAGAAAGTCGTCTTACATCCATCATTTTAGTCAAGGTTGGTGCTCCTTGTAGGTTGGTGCCTACTAAATGAATCTAAGGGGTTGGTACTCTTGTAGGTTGGAAGCCTACTAAATTATTTCATTAATAATTCAAGTAGGTTGGTGCCTACTATCTTTTGTAAAAATCATATATCAATTGGAATCAACTTGATTGCATTGTTTCATATTAAGAAGTTGATATTGAATAAAATTTAAAGTTGATAAAAGTTTAAGAAAGAAAAAGTTTGTTTTTATTTACTGATTCACCCCCCCCCCCACCCTCTCAGTAAATCTTTGTGCTCTTTAGTTCCTAGGTTGAGGCTAAAAGAAGATGCAGTTTTGGTTTGAGGAACTATCTTATGTACTCTCTTTTAGAGTTTTTAGAGTTTGAGCCTTATAGTGGTTGTTGGTTTCCTTTTCGATCATGATTTCATGATTTTTTTGGGTTGTTTAACCTTAGGCAGGTCATAGTTGAGCAACATGATAGAGGAAAGTCTGATTTTTTCTCCTCTATTTAGTGTTTTAGCTGCTTCCTTAGTGTTTGCAGTGTGAGTTTTGGGGTTTCTAAGCCTCTTTGTTTGGAGTGCTTGTGCTTTTTGGAGGTATTTTCCTAGATTCTTGCCTTTAAGAACCATGGGGTTGTTCCTAGTTTTATGATGAGAAGCTAGTGTGCTTAGTAAATACTCACTTTTTCTAAGTGGTACTCAAGGGAGAACCTCATGGAGTGTGCCATAGTTGGAAGTGAGGCATGATCTTGGTGAGCATAGAGGTGATATAGTATTGCCTCTAGTCTTGTGGGATGGTTTTCCCTAGGATTTGGTTGTAGCTTTGAAGGTTAAGGTTGTGGTCTTAATAGAGACCTTAAGAAGTGAAGCATTGTACTCGTTAGTCTTGTGCTAAGGGTTGGTAGGATTGTGTACCCTATCCTTGGAAGTGTTAGTAGCTAGATGAAGTTCCTAGCTATTGTGGTAGTCCTTGAGTAGGACCTTGTTGGATTGTGGTTTGCTAGGCTTAGTAGTTGGTATTGCCATTGGTTGCAGTGGAAGCTAGTGAAGCTATTGTGGTGATCTCTAAGGTGATTGTGCACCTAGTGGCAAGTCGACACTTAGCTTATGCACCTCTAGAGATGTGTGTTGTGTGTTTGGTGCTTAGACTTGGCGAGAGTCTAGAGGGTTGATATTGCAAGTATGATGAGTTTGAAGGATTGCATACTAGGTGTACCTATCCTTGCTTATGAAGGCTTACAAGAGTAAGCCTAATTTTAGTGGGGGGGGATGTAGTGCCCCTCCCTTTTACATCTTGTTAATATGAGATCGGTGTTTTAACTTCACTGTTTCCTCATGATTGTTGTGGTAATTATGTTATGGATTTGATTAGTGTGTATGAACCATTGCATGTTTGAGATGAGATTCCTCAACATGTCGATTGTTGGCATTTTATATATTTATATGCTTGGATAAATTAATTTCTTCAATTCAGTGATGTGTAGTATATATGATGTGATTAAATATGATCATGGTCATGGATGTTTGGAAGAAATGAGTTATATGACAAACATATGGATGGTATTCATGTTTTATGATATTGTACCCCATTGGGATGATTATTATGTGCTTCGGCTATATGTACATTAAGCAAGTACCCTTGATGTGCATTGAATGGTTACAAGTACATGGTTATTTCTCCACTTGGTTACACAAGTTTGAGTTATTCCCCAACTATGGTTAATTCAAATATGTCACATTGGGCATCCCTATCCATTCCTTGGTCGTACTCGAATCAAGTGCAATATATGTCATATTTTACCTTATGTGAACTCGAATCCAATTGAGGACTTCTTCTAGAATCACTATGTGTCATGAATGATTAGTGAATGTATGATTTAATTAATGGTTTAAGTTTCATATTTTTTTTGCAAATGAATTATTATGAATTTAAATTATTCTAATATTTATTATTAAAATATTTTATGTGTTTAAGGAAAGGGGAAAATATAAATGAAAGTAAGTTATTGTTTAATTTAAATTGTAAAAATTCCTTGGGTTGGGAATTGTGAGTTATGTTTGATTTAAACATCTAGCTTGAATTTTGATTTCCATAAATTTAAATGGATATGCTTATATGGATTTAATGGCTAAATTATATGTTAAATGATGTTTTGAATGTATTTAATTGATTAGATTGATTTTGGGAGAAATTGTGGGAGTTTTGAATTCCAAAATAGAAAAAGAATTTTTAATTAAATTTTAATTGGATTGTGAAAAGGGTAAAAAGTAAAAAGGGGGATTTTATTTCATGTAATTTTTATTAAGAAAATGAAGACAAGAAAACCCTATCATGGTAAAATTTGATTGTTCGTTTGGAATGTAATCGGAAAGGGAATTCAATGGGATCAAATTTGTTGGGATAAGATTTCAAAGGGGATCGTGCTTGCTGATTTTTGTGAGTCCTCATTTGGCATGGTTGGCAGACTTCGCATTTCAAATTTTGGAGGGCATTGAGGTATTTTCATTGTTTTAAATTCATTTGATCATTTTTCTTCAAATATTTTGTATGAGAATGATTAGGGGAGTGTAGAATCTTCCCAACTTATTTTATTTGGAAATTATCTAGATGTTTAAATTATTTGTTTTATTTAAAAATTGATTCTTTTTAATTGGTGGGTTACCATGCCCATTTTTTTGGGAAATGAAGAAAATGTCAAATATATAGCTTAAAAGAAGTGTTGGACATATTTGCAACCAAAGCATATTCTTAGAATTTTGATTTTTAAAATTTGAGATTTTGATGAATTTTCATGGTGGATTTGGGGAAAACTTGGATTTTGCCTTGTGAAAATATTAGAAAATTTAAAAGTTTTGTATGAAAATAGATATTTTTGAATGTTTTGAAAACATGGAAATTCATGAAATATATTAATTGATATTGTTGAAATTTTTCATTGAATTTGAAAAAGTTGGATTTTTGCATTGGTTTTTGTGCCACACTCATTGGAGTGTGAAGAGCCTAGGAATAAGGTACTAGAGAGGGTTATGGTAGTGGCTCCCAATGTGTCCCATGTTAGAATTGTGAAATAACCACAAAACCATGAGCCACAAGATCAAACAACAAACAAATACACTTTCCACGCAAGAGATTTGCAAATAATATATGCAATATTCCTCAACAAGAGAAAGCTACAGAAGCAAGAGACTCTCAAGAAGATATGAAAGCTCAAGATATTTACAATGAGGATTGAGTGCTTATAAGAGAAAAACCTTAAATGAGAAAGGGATCAGATCATGACAAGTGTCAACATCACATGAGATGAGACATAATGATCTAATATTAGCTCAACTAATAAAGCATTAAAACACTCCTAAGTTTAGCTTAAGTGCACGAGAATAAATTAGACTAATAATCAATTAAAGAGTAATTAATTATTAGCTAATGCATGATAACTCTAACAACCCCCTTAATATGAACTTAGGGAGTAGCTAAAAACCCTAAAAATAGAATGCATGATGGGTCTCAGCAAACAAGGCCATGTAAGGTACCCATGTACAAATAGAAGATCTCTATAATGCGAAGAAATAGAGAAAACCTCATGGGAGAAACTCCACTCTAAAAAGAGATGAAAGCCAAGTGAAGGACTAAAGAAGCCTCCAAACAAGACAATATCCTAAAAAATAGGAACATTTAGAACATCCAAAAGCACAAAGTTGTAGACTATTGTCGAAAGATGACTGCTAGAGTGCTAAAATGAAGAACCTCCTCTGAAACAAATGATGATCAGGACCAAGTTAACAAGAATCTGTATGATTGCCCCAATGGAACTACTCAAATCAAATGGAAAACAAAGGGAAAATATTTGGAAATCAAAGATACAAATATCAGGATCAAGTAGCCTATACTACATGAGTGCCCTCGACACTACCCGAATCAAATGGAAAGCAAAGGAAAACATCTAGAAGTCAAAGATACATGTGATATATGAATCAGCATGAGTGACCCCAACAACACTTCTCAACATGCAAGATGCAAGTCAAAAATACAAGTACCAAATAGTCTGAAGAACACTGATCACGAGAGAGACAATAATCTGCATGAGTGTCCCCAACAACACTACTCGAGTTAGAAGGAAAACAAAGGAAAACATCTGGAACTTGAAGATACAAATAGGACAGTAGTCTCTAATCAAATGAAAATGGAAGGTTGCCTTTGAAAATAGGAATGCAAGAGTTTCCATATGGTAAGTGATCCATCTCATCAAAATGCAGCTGCTACATCCGAAAATACATAGGAACAAATACTATATACATAGCTCACTCCAACATAAACCCAAGGAAGCATTAGCACCAACAATAGAAACCCCCCCCCCATAATGTTGACAAGGGAGAGGCATGACAGGTACACTGAAAATGAATGCCAAAAAGAAGTGCATGAAGAAGAATCATGTAAAATATAGAGGCACTTTATTTCAGTGCATACAATGGGAGCCCATAATGTCCAAAAAAACTACATGCTAAAAATACAATTCTTTGATAGAAAAAGAGGAAAATGGTAGTACCATGATGAATTACATGAAAAAACATGCAATTTCAAAAAAATGACACCCAAAAATGTGTTTGGATGCAAAGATATGGCTCGTCAAAGTCTCCAAAACGAGAACTGAACAACAACAACAACACTGAGAAAATTGAACTCTAGAAAAAAAATCCAAAACTAGAAACCACCTAGACCATTGTGAAGAGCACAAAATTTTACCCCGTTTAAAAAAAAAATTGCACTGAAAAAGCCCACCGTATGGCCGAGATATGACCTCTGGAAGTTGAGGTGCAAAAGTAAAAAACCCATCGGAGAGGAGTTGTGGTGTAAAAAAAAAAATATCCTCTACCAAATTTAGCAAAACTACCTCCAAATATGGAGGTCCACTAAGTTTAGAACCACTGATAAGAATATCTCCAAGTATAGGGTAGGTGGTTTTTATTTTGCAAAAATAATATTGCAAAAAAATTGATATTGGATGTTTTTTTTTAAGTTAGAAAACATACCAAAAAAACTATTATATTTTTTGTTTTAAAAATATATATATATAAAAACTTTGTTGAAAAAAAATTATTAAAAAAATTTCATGGGCTCTTGGCCTGCCCATGCCACCCTACGCGGGGCCCATGGGGCCACTGCCGGCGGTACCCCTTGGTACCCACGCAGGGGGTAGGGCCCAAGGGGACTATCACCCGCAGGGGTGGCAGGTACCCTTAGTACCCAAAAAGGTACCAAAAAAACATTAATAATTATTTTTTTACAATAAAAAAACCTGCAATCCAAAAAGGGTTTTTATAAAAAAATTTGGAAAAAATTATTTACACAGGGAAAAAAAATTAAATGATTTTTTTATTAAAAAATTTTACCTCGACCTACGTGTTGGGAGGTCATACGACCTTCCTAGTAAAAAAAAATTGCCTCAAAAACTCCCAACACGGATTTTGACGATTTGACAAGTGTTCTTAAGATTTTTGGGCCTTCTGAGCACAATGGAAACTTTTGTTTTGGCTCAAAACCTCCAAAAATGCAGCTACCCTCTGGATCTGAAAACAAAGCAACCACTTCAAACCTTCATAGATCTGGCATTAGGAAACCAAATTAGGTGAAACAAAATCCAAATCTGACTTTCTTGATGGCTCTAAATCCAATGACGAGGTATGTTTCATGTAAAAAGGCACCAGAAAACACCCACCTCCAAAAATTTTAAAAAATACAAAGGGGATTCAGATTTGACACCAGTAACCCTCGTTGAAGAAAAAAATCTCATAAATCAAGAGGGGTTCACTAAATCCTCGCTCTGATACCATGTTAGAATTGTGAAACAAGCACAAAACCACGAGCCACAAGATCAAATAACAAACAAATACACCTTCCATGCAAGAGATCTGCAAACAATATATGCAATATTCCTCAACAAGAAAAAGCTACATAAGCAAGAGACTCTCAAGAAGATATGAAAGCTCAAGATATTTATAATGAGGGTTGAGTGCTTATAAGAGAAAAACCCTAAATGAGAAAGGGATTAGATCATGACAAGTGTCAACATCACATGAGAAGATACATAATGATCTAATATTAGCTCAACTAATAAAGCATTAAAACACTCCAAAGTTTAGCTTAAGTGCATGAGAATAATTAGACTAATAATCAATTAAAGAGTAATTAATTATTAGCTAATGCATGATAACTCTAACATCTCGAACCTAAAGTGGCATGTACGTCGATCATAGGTTGGGATTCATTTAATTAAGTTATAATTAATGAAATACAAGTAATTAATCAACTAAGATAATGGATGCATGTCTCATGCCTTGAGTGCTAGTACAAACTAAGGATGTTTAAGAAGACATGTCAACATAGAAAGGTTGGGTCTTGTAAGATAAAGTATCCACATTCATATGATAGGAGTACTAGGTTCCACAAGTGCCATATTTTTTAGCACCGTGATGACACTCCCTAAGTAGCTCTCTAGCATCTTACCTTAGTGTTGTATGTGTGATCGGTCATTGGTGTGTTGGCCCAATGATGATCCATGTGGTATCCTTATAGTGAATTATCTCATGATTTTTATATGTTATGACATTGGTGAGTTGTCCCAATATAGTTTGTGATGTGACATTGGTGATTTTTCCCAATGTGGATTGTGCTATGTTATGGTGATTATACCAAGTGATGGCATGTAATGGATCCATACATGATTTGGATTATTTGTTTTTTATGATGTGTTTATGGATTTTTTCATAGTGTATGTTGTGTGTAAGCCTTATTCCCCATGTGTTTGGTGTGAGTGTTGTGCCTGTGGCCCATGTGACTATCTCCTACTATGGTGGGAGTGGATCTTTTGATTCCACAAGGTCGAGTGGAGTAGTAACCATCGTTGGGGATCAGAGGTTCATGGATCGAAGAACATTATGGTATAAGGTTCTACCAAGTTTATTTTATGTAATTAGATGAATTACTTTAATTTAAATTGTAATAGTGATGATTAAGAACCTCTCTTTGTGATGGTTGTAAACATTATCGTTTAGAAGAGTATTTTTCTCATTTACATGTCTCGGTGTTGGTACCAAGCATGAATTCTTATGATTATCAATATCATAATATGAAAAGGACAAAATGAACTTAGGGGTATTTATTTTGGTGCTTAAAATGACTTTAAGGGTCATCCTTCACAGTTGGGCAACCTGGCGTTGTAACGGAGCAACCCTTGTTGCAAGTATGAAGGTGTTTTCATTGATGTTAACAAAATTTCTAATGGTTGGTGTTGTCATTGATGTCAACTATGTGTTAAGGAAGTTTGTTGCATGTCGATGATATTGAGAAAATTGAGAAAAAGAGGAAAAAAGGTTGTTGCAGGTTATGCATGTGTAGTTGAGATATTGAGGAAGTGTTGTGAGTACATGGAACTATCTTTTTGTTGTAGTGTCTGAAGATGAGTTGGAATGAAGTAATGAGCTGAGATGATGTCTCTGGTACTTGGTTTCCAAGTGCTTTTGAGAAAATTTGATAGATAAAAAATATAGTGTCGTGCAAGTGTTTAGAATGTGCTCTGATATTGTGCTTCATGTTTCTTCTATGTTGAGGCTATCCCTATATGGATTTGATATGTTGTTCATGGTTGTCAAAGGTTGCTATATTTAGAATTTGGGTTTCTGGATCATTGTACAGTGTGAGATATTTTCACCAGTGTGTGAACCCACCTTTCAATGATGTTTTCTATGGCTTGGGAGAAATGTATTTTCTCTATGTTTCTCTGTCGTTTGGCTTTAGGTTGTGTGGATTTGGTAAGTTACTTATAATTTTTGTATCTTTCTATATTCAAGGTTTTACTTGATTTGGCATAGTACAGAGTGAATTTCATATGTCAGTGTACAAATAAGGTTTACCAGTTGTTCTAAGGTGAAGTATTTGTATGATGCGAGTTTGGATGAAGTGTTTGATGAATCTCAAGTAGTTCAAATATTATCCTAGATTGTGTTCAAGAGAATTTTGTTATCTGAAAGTTTCAAATTGATTTATGGAAGCATGTACTTATTGTTTATGGTGTTTAACATGAGTATTGGTTGACCTTGTGTTAGCACTACATGTGAAGTTTATGGAAACATTTTGAGGTGTGTTGTGATCTATTTAGGTCCTAATTAAGGATTTATGTAGGTATCCTTTGTTCCTATCCACCATGGGAATGTTTAGGTGCTGACCTAATTTGAATTTATAAGTGTAATGGATAGTTTCCAACATTGAAGAAGGATTTTAAGGTTGAGGTTAATATAAATAAGTGTGGTGTTGTTGTGAGATGCAATAAAGAATCAAGAGAGAAGTAAGATAGATGTGAGATCAATGTGAGTGATGTGTGTGATGCAAATTTGAGCAGAGCAATGCAAATTTCAAGTGTTTAGATTCTTGAAGGTAGTGAGTTGAAGGTGTCTAAAATCTTTCATACAAGACTATGAGATTGTTGGAGCATTGTGGTGGATTCCTTGTTGCATTGAGAAATTTTTCTCTATGTAACATTTCTCTTCTATCTTGTATTTCTTTTTGTGGCAGTGATACCTGGCTGTGAGCCTTTTTGGACAGTGTATCCTATTATGGTAGTGATCCCTTTTACCGGTTTTGCAATTACCTATATTGTGAGCTAATCCTCACCATGGTTTTTCCCTCATTATTATAAATAGTCTTTCAAATTCTAAATTGGTTAAAGTTATGAATCTTAAGACTGCTAAAGAAGTTTGGGATAAGCTTGAAAGTATTTATGAAGGAGATGAAAAGATAAAACAAGCAAGCAAATTTGCAGAATTTAAAGGAACAATTTGAGACTATGCGAATGTCTGAAGATGAAATAATTACAACCTACATGCAGAGGGTTGATGAAATGGTAAGTGCTATGAGAGATCTTGGTGCACAAGTTAAAGAGCCTAGGGTAGTAAAGAAAGTTCTTAGAACTCTTCTTGATGCTTATAGCGAAAAGGCATTTGATATTGAGGAAGTTGAAAATTTTAATACTTATTCTAGAGATCATTTGATTGGTACACTAACTTCTTTTGAGATGAGAAAGCTTGGTTTAAAGAATGGTACAAAAGTGGAGACTACTTTTAAGACTGGAAAATCAGAAATGATTGAAGATTCAAATGAAGATGCACTTGATGATGTGGAAGCTAACTTTATGAGAAAGATGGAAAAGGGCACCGATAAATACAAAGGTAAACTACCTTTCAAATGTTTTAGTCGTGGTGATATAGGTCATTATGCTTCTAGATGTCCAAAAAGAGCTGCAAACTATAAGAATAAGGAGAGCATAAGAAAGATGATTAAAAGAGCTTACTATGTTAGAGAAGATGTTGACATTTCTGATGATGAATCTGATTATAGATATTTTGATGATAGTGAATGCTTGTTCTTGGCTATAAAGGAAGAATCTAGTCCTGGTAACTCTAAATGTTGTGTGAAGGAAAGTGATCCGAAGAAGAAGGATAAGGTTGAAGGTACTTTGGTATATGATTTTCATGTTAAAGAGGATAAGAATTACTGGGTTGTTGATAGTGGCTACTCTAATCACATGACCAGAGAAAAAAGCAAGTTTTTTAAGCTTGAAAAGTATGATGGAGGATTAGTTAAATTTTGAGATGACTCAAGAGCTAAGATTTGTGGAATAGGTTCAATCAGTTTTGATGGAAAGCTTAATAATGATAATGTTTAGTATTTAAGGGATTAAGGCATAATATTTTGAGTGTTGGAAATATGTGTAGAAAAGGATATAATATTGTGTTTAAGGATGAAACATGTGAGATCAGAAAAGGGTCTGGAACTATGATTGTTGTTGGTAAGAGAACAAATGGAAACATTTATCAACTTAAGGGTGTTGATGGCCATTGCTTTATGTCTCAGATTAGTGACAGTTGGTTATGGCACCAAATGATGTGTCACATGAATTTTGATACTTTGGAAAGAATTAGTTTAGTTCATGCTATGGGAGATCTACCAAGAATCACAGAGCCAATCAATGTTGTTTGTGAGAGTTATCAATTTGGAAAACAAGCAAGGAGTAGTTTCAAAGGAAAGGAACAATCTGCTATCAAACTACTATAATTAGTACATATAGATCTTTGTGGTCCTACAAGGGTGAGAATTCTTCAAGGTTACAAGTATTTCATGCTTTTGATTGATGATTATTCTAGGATGACATGGGTTACTTTTCTTAGACAAAAATTTGATGCATTAGATAAATTCAAGGCATTTAAAGCTATAGTTGAGAATGAAATGAATGTGAAGATAAAATGTTTGAGGTTTGAAAGAGGTGGTGAATTCACCTCCAATGAGTTTAACATGTTTTGTGAAGTTCATGGCATAAAAAGGCACTTGTCTGCCCCTACAACTCAACAAAATGGAGTTGTTGAAAGAAAAAACCGAACAGTTCAGGAAGCTACTAGGACTATGATGAAAGAAGAAAATCTACTAGAAGTCTATTGGAGAGAAGCAATTCATACTACTATTTACATACTTAACAAATTTCAAGATAAAGCTAACAACACAAAGACTCCCTATGAGTTATGGTATGGAAGGATTCCTACTGTGAAGTACTTTAGAGTATTTGAAAGCAAATGTTATATCAAAAGAGATGAAGAAAACTTAGGAAAGTTTGATGCAATATTTGATGAAGGTATCTTCCTTGCATATTCTACTAAAAGTAAACCTTACAGATGTTACAACAAAAGGCTAAGAAAGATAGTTGAAAGTGCAAATGTTAAGGTTAATGATAATTTTCAAAATTCAATTGCAATAGATGGATATGTGTCAAATGAACTTGATTGCAGAGTAAAAGAAAAAAAAGTTGATAAAAAAGAAGTGCAAAATGAAGAGGAAGAATCTCTAGAGAATACCCCTAAGTATGTGCAAAATAATCATTCTGAAGAATAAATCATTGGATAAAAAAGAAAAGGTGTGTTGGCAAAACAAGGACAAACTGAGAGGGAGGGTGAATCAGTTGTCACAGAAATTTAAACTTTTCAACCTTTACTAAATTAGTCTCAGATCTGATGAATAAGAAATTAACCAAAAAAAATTAACACATCAGAGAGACAGAGAACACCAAGATTTTGACATGGAAACCCTGTTAAGGAAAAACCATTGTGGATGTTAGTCCACAATATTATACCCTATTAAAATTATAATGAAAATAATAAAGGGGAATGCACATGCATTCAGACACACTGCCTAGAGCTCACTGCTCAATTACAAAAGGGGCTCACTGCCCAACAATACAGAATAGGATTAAATTTGGAGGGCATGAACTGAAAAAAATAGCTTTTGCACAAGCCTAATTACAGTTCCAATTAAGCACGGAAAACCATCTTCACTCTTAGCTCAAACTTCTTCTCACTATGCTCTACAATTGAATGATTTGGACACTATTCACACATCTGCACTTTCTTCGGCATTCATACACTCTTATGCACACACTAACTTCACTCAAACAATCTCTCTTATATATCCGCAACATGAGATTACATCAACAACTTATTCGGCCAGAAATGTAAAACATATTTACAATGTCGGCCCAAATTTCCAATTAAATTTTCAATGTGGATCTAAACACCATCAGCCAATACAATGATGTGACCCAAAGCAATACTCACGAGCACGCCAAACATTCAAATTTTACTTTTCAAGGATCTACAACACATTACCACCATCATGTCAGCCAAGAACATGAAAACCTGAACATGCACAAGAAAAATATTTGACCATGAGCACACCGATCAATGTGGATGTACCACAAAGATAGAGCATGATCCAAGAACACCAAGAAAGAACAAAGAAACATTTGCACCAATTAGAATTACCATAATCACACAAACTCCACTCAAGAACACTAGTAGAGATATAGAAATACTGTCAGGCCACAACACAATCAAATCTTTATGCAGACCTCTGAAACTTCCAATAGATGATCTAGATACTCTAAAAAATAAACCCTTTAGTCCACAGCAACTGATCTCCAACGTATAGAATAGGACACCTTCATGACCTACACAGTTCCACTAGGAACCTAGAATACTTTCTTGTACAATTTTCTCAATATCCTCGACATATGCAACCTTCAATATAATGATGCTAATAGTGTTGACATCAATGACAACCACATATCAACAACACACCCATAGCATCCAACAATCTCCCCCTTTGGCATTGATGGAAACACATGATGTGAAAAATACCATCAACATAGCTGCACTAACTCCCCCTTAGATTCTGACTCATCTTCTCAACTACTCTTCTCCCACAAGGCTCTTCTCCTCAGAATATTTTTCACATTGCACTTCTCCCCTTTGACATCAATGGAAAAGGTAACCATGACCTTTCCATATACACACTTTGAACCACATATCAGCACATCTGACTACCACCCCTAAGTAGCAGCCATAGATACATCAGTCTGGATTAGAATATAGCAATGAAGCTCATAGATTGATCCAAGTAAATGCATCTTTTAGTTCTTATTAGAAGGGGTAATCCCCCCTAGCATTCCTCTGAGATACTCAAAAGTATCCTTCGACAATGGCTTAGTAAATATTTTTGCAATCTGTTCTTTGGTAGGCACATACTCCTGTCTGACTTCTTTCTCATTCACTTTCTCCCTCAAGAAGTGAAACTTGATTGATATATGTTTAGTCTTAGAGTGTAGCACCAGATTCCTCAAAATATTTATTGCACTTGAATTGTCACAGTATATGGAAATAGGCTCTTCATATATCACCCTGATATCTTTCAACATTTGTTTCATCCATATCACTTGAGTATAGTTATTTACAATAGCAATATATTTTGCTTCAGCAATAGATAGAGAAATGGAATTTTGCTTTTTGCTCAACTAGGACACCAGCTTCTTCCCTATGAAGAAATCACCACCACTAGTACTTTTCCTGTCATCTACATCTTCAGCCCAATCCACATTAGAATATGCACTCAAAGTGAGATCATCATCCTTTGGATACCAAATTCCAAAGTCAATTGTTCCTCTCAGATATCTAAAGATTCTCTTAACAGCATTCACATGTGATTCTTTTAGATCAACCTAAAATCTAGCAACCATACATACAACATTCATAATGTCTGGTCTAGTCTGAGTTAAATAGAGCAATCCACCGATCATTGACTTGTATCTAGTTTGATTTGTTTTAGGAGAATCATCATTCTGTGTTAGCTTGCATCTGGTCACCATGGGAGTACCAACAGGCTTTGACTCTTCCATCCCAAATTTCTTCAGTAGCTCTCTCACATATTTGGACTAAGATATGAAAATTCCCTTGTCCAACTGGGTAACTTCCAATCCCAGAAAGAACTTCATCTCTCCAATCATACTCATCTCAAATTCACTCTTCATTTCATCAGCAAACTTCATACATAGATTATCATCTCCTCCAAAAATAATGTCATCAACAAATACCTCTATAATTAACTCTTTATCATGATCCAGTTTGACATATAAATTACTATCAGCTATACCTTTGTTGAATCCAAGCTTCAGTAAGTATTTGTCTAATCTAGCATACTAGGCTCTAAGGGCTTGCTTGAGTCCATACAAATCTTTCTTCAATCAAAAAACCATACCTTCCTTATCAGTCAGTTGAAATCAATCAGGTTGTTCAATATATATTTCTTCTAGCTCTCCATTCAGAAAAGCTAACTTCACATCCATTTTATAGACTTTATAGTTCTTATATGCAGCATAAGTAAGAAATAATCTAACAACTTCAATTTTGGCAACAAGGGAAAAACTTTCTTCAAAATCAACACCTTCCATTTGAGAATACCCTTTACATACCAGTCTTGCTTTATTCTGGACAACTTCACCTTGTTCATTCAACTTGTTCCAAAACACCCATTTAGTACCAATCACATTTTTGTCTTTGGGTCTGGGAACCAATGTCCATGTGTCATTCTTTTCAATTTGTGTCAGTTCTTCCTTCATAGCTTCCATCTAGTGTTCATCTTGGCAAGCTTCAGTGACATCTTTAAGTTCAATCTTGGAAATCAGGTAATACTCTTCTACAATCTTTCTTCTAGTTTGCACACATTTACACTTATCTCCTATAATTTGATTTTCATAATGATTTAGCTTTACATACCTTGGAACATTAGAACTTTCTTGAGCTTCTGGTTCTTTTGATCTTTCTTATGTACTTGCACTTGTTTGTGCCTCCTGACTTACTTGATTTACCAGAACAAATTGAGGTTGCTTTACCGAAACATATGGAATAATTTGAAGTTGGTTATGTGTCTAAGAATTCTTCCCTTGACTCATATTGTCTTCATTTGAATCATAACCATAATATCTGGATGATTTAGCAGAATCCTCATCAACTCTGACATTTGCACTCTCAACCATTTTCCTTAGTCTGTTGTTATAGCATCGGTAGGCCTTGCTTCTAATAGAGTAACCTAGAAAGATTCTTTCATCACTTCTTGCATCAAACTTGCCTATATCATCATCTCTCTTGATGTAGCATTTGCTTCCAAAGATCTTGAAATATTTAAAAGTAGGCTTATAACCAAACCATAATTCAAAAGGGATCTTACCAGAATTACCATTAACATTTACCCAGTTCAAATTATACACAACAATACTTATAGCTTCACTCCAATAGATCTGGGGCGCATTTCCTTCTATCATCATTGTTCTAGAAGCATCCAAAATTGTTCTATTCTTTCTCTCTGCAACTCCATTCTGTTGAGGGGTTTGGGAAGAAAATAATTGTCTTTTGATTCCATGTTCTTCACAAAAAGAGTTGAACTCCCTAGAGGTGAACTCACCACCTCTGTTAGATCTCAGACATTTGATTTTCAAACCTTTCTCATTCTCTACCATAGCCTTGAAACTTTTGAACTTTTCCAGTGCTTCACATTTTTCTTCCAGGAAAGAAACCCATATCATTCTATAATAATCATCAACAATCAACATAAAGTACATTTCTCCATGAATACTTTTGACTCTGGAGGGACCACAGAGATATGTTGGTAAAACAAGGACAAACAACTGAGAGGGGGTGAATCAGTTGTCACAAAAATTTTAAACTTTTCAAGCTCTACTTAACTTAATCTTAGATCTAATGAATTAATAATAAACCATGAACAATCAACACATCAAAAACACAGAGAACACCAATATTTTTACGTGGAAACCCTGTTAGGGGAAAAACCATAGTGGATGTTAGTCCATAATATTATACCCTGTTAAAAGTATAATGAGAAAATAATGGGAATGCACATGCATTCAGGCTCACTGCTCAATTACAAAACAGGACTCACTGTCCAACAATAGGGTTTGGATTAAGACCATCCAAGATGTGAACTGAAATAGCTTCTTCACAAGCCTGATTACAATTCCAATTAAGCATAGAAAAACCTTCTTCACACTTTTCTCAACCTTCTTCTCACTTTTCTCTACAATCAAATGATAGGAACACTATTCACACATATGCACTTTCTTTGGAATACATAAGCTCTTATACACACACTAACTTCACTCAAACAATTACTCTTATATATCCACAACATGAGATTTCATCAACAACTTAGTCGGCTAGAAAATATAAAACATATTTTCAAAGTCGGCCAAATTACAATTAAATTTACAATGTGAATCCACCAAGGTCGGCCACAACATAGTGGAGACCCAAATAATAATTCCAACCAAAAAAGAAGATTATAATTAATTCCACCTTGAAGATCCACAACACGCTACCACCAACATGTCAACCCAGAACAAGAAAAACTGAACATACAGAGAAAAATCTTCGACCACGAGCACACTAATCAATGTGGATGTACCACAAAGATAGAGCATGAACTAGAAACATCCATGAGCACCAAGAAACAACAAAGAGACATCCGCAACAATAGAAACATACAAACTTCACTTAAGAACATTGACAGAACACACAAAAATACTGTTAGAACACAACTATTCACAACATGATCAGATCTTCACATGAACCTTTGAAACTTCTGGTGGATGAACTAGATATACTCAGCAAAAAACCCTTTAATCCACACTAACTGGTCTTCAATGTATAGAAAATTAAACCTTTATGACCTTCACTATTCCACAGAGAAACTAGAACACTTCTTTTAACAATTTTCTCAATATCCTCAACATATACAGCTTCCAATACACCAAATTCTAATAGTGTTGACATCAATGACAACCACATATCAGTAGTGCATCCACAGCATCCAACAATCTCCCCCTTTGGCATTGATTGCAAGACATGATGTGAAAAATACCATCAACCCAACTCATAATCAGCACTCTTCTGACTCTCCTCCAAATTGCACTTCTCCAAATGATTTTTTGCATTGCACTTCTCCCCCTTTGACATCAATGGAAAAGATAAGCATTATCTTACCACATGCCAACTCTAAACCACATATCTGCACATCTGACTACTCCCCCTAAGTAGCAGCCACAAAAACATCAATCCAGATCAGAATATGATCATGAAATGCACAAATTGATGTAAATTAATGCATTCTTAGTTCAAATCTAGAGGGGTAATTACCCCTAGCATCCCTCTGAGATACTCAAAAGTATCCTTCGGCAATGGCTTAGTGAAAATATCTGCAACCTGCTCTTTGGTAGGTACATACTCCAATCTGACTTCTTTCTCACTCACTTTCTCCCTTGGAAAGTGGAACTTGATTGATATATGCTTGGTCTAAGAGTGTAGCACCGGATTCTTTGAAATATTTATAGCACTTGAGTTATCACAATAAATGGCAATGGGTTCATCATATACTACTTTAATATCTTTCAACATCTGTTTCATCCACATCACTTGAGTATAGTTGTTTGTAGCAGCAATATACTCTACCTTAGTAGTAGATAGATAAATGGAATTTTTATTTTTTCTCAACCATGACACTAGATTCTTCCCTAGGAAGAAAGCACCACCACTAGTACTCTTCTTATCAACTACATCCCCTAGCCAATCTGCATTAGTATATGCATTCAATGTAATATCATCATCCTTTGGATACCAAAGCCCAAAATCAACTGTTCCTTTTAGATATTTGAAAATTCTCTTTATAGCAGTCACATGAGACTCTTTTGGATCAACTTGAAATCTAGCAACCATATACACAACATTCATAATATCTAGTCTGGTTTGGGTTAAGTAAAGTAGACCACCAATCATTGATTTTTACCTTGTTTGATTTTCCTTGGGAGAATCATCATTCTGTGTCAACTTACATCCAGTTACCATGGGAGTACCAACAGGTTTTGAGTCTTCCATACCAAACTTCTTCAAGAGCTCTTTCACATATTTGGACTGAGATATGAAAATCCCCTTGTCTAACTGAGTAACTTGTAGTCCCAAAAATAACTTCATCTCACCAATCATACTCATCTCAAATTCGTTCTCCATTTCATCAGCAAACTTCATACATAGATTATCATCTCCACCAAAAATAATATCATCAACAAATACCTCAATAATCAACTCTTTGTCATGATCCAACTTGAAATATATTTTTTTGTCAGCAAGTACCTTTATTGAATCCAAGCTTCAGCAAATATTTGTCCAATCTAGCATACCAGGCTTTCGGCGCTCGCTTAAGTCCATATAGAGCTTTCTTCAATCGGCAGACCATGTTTTCTTCATCAGTCAGTTGAAATCCATCTGGTTGTTCAATGTACACCTCTTCTTCTAACTGACCATTTAGAAATGTTGACTTCACATCCATCTGATAGACCTTGTAGTTCTTGTATGCAGCATAAGCAAGAAATAATCTAACAGCTTCAATTCTAGCAACAGGGGCAAAGGTTTCTTCAAAATCAATACCTTCCATCTGAGAATACCCTTTACATACCAGTCTTGCTTTATTCCTGACCACTTCACCTTGTTCATTTAGCTTATTTTGAAAGACCCATTTAGTATCAATCACATTTTTTTGTCTTTTGGTCTGGGAACAAGTATCCATGTATTATTCTTTTCAATCTGCATTAATTCTTCCTTCATAGCTTCCATCCAATGTTCATTATTGCAGGCTTCATGTACATTTTTTGGATCAATCTTGGAAATCAAACAATACTCTTCTACAATCTTTCTTCTAGTTTGCACACCTTTACTCTTGTCTCCTATAATTTGATTTTCAGAATGATTTAGCTTTACATACCTTGGAGTTTTTGGATTCTCTTGAACTTTTGATTCTTCTACTCTTCCTTCTGCACTTGCACTTGTCTCTGCTTCCTAACTAACTTGATTTACCAAAACCACTGGAACATATGGCACAATTTGAAGTTGATTCTATGTCTGAACATTCTTCCCTTGACTTGTATTATTGTCATCTAAATCATATCCACAATACCTGGATGATTTGGCAGAATCTTCATCAACTCTGACATTTTCACTTTCAACCATTTTTCTTAATCTTTTGTTATAGCACCGGTAGGCTTTGCTTCTAGTGGAGTAACCTAGAAAAATTCCTTCATCACTTCTTGCTTCAAACTTGCCTATATCATCATCTCTCTTGATGTAGAATTTGCTTCCAAAGATATTGAAGTATTTAACAGTAGTATTGTAACCAAACAATAACTCAAAAGGAGTCTTACCAGTGTCACCATTCACATTTACTCGATTCAAATTATACACAGCAGTGCTTACAGCTTCACTTCAATACATTTGAGACACATTTCCTTCAATCATCATTGTTATAGCAGCATCCGGAACTGTTTTGTTCTTCCTTTCAGCAACACCATTCTGTTGAGGGGTTCAGGGAGCAGATAATTGTCTTTTGATTCCATGCTTATCACAAAAATAATTAAACTCCCTAAAGGTGAACTCACCACCTCTATCTGACCTTAAAATTTTGATTTTTAGACCTTTTACATTCTCTTCCATGGCTTTGAAACTTTTGAAATTTTCTAATGCTTCACTTTTTTCTCTTAAGAAAGCAAACCATATCATTCTAGAGTAATCATCAATAATCAACATAAAGTACCTTTCACCATTAAGACTTCTGACTCTAGATGGACCACATAGATTAGTATGCACAATTTCCAATAATCCATTTGAATTATGTTGTTTTCTCTTAAAATAAATTATTGCCTGCTTTCCCATCTGACATTCCTTGCAAATTGTGCTAGCAAGCTTTACCAGCTTAGGCAGATCTCTTACTGCTTGAGAGGAGCTTATTTTGACAATGTTATCAAAGTTCACATGACATAGCCTTCTATGCCATAACCAACTTACATCTACTTGAGCAATCAAACAACTTTCACTAGTAGCACTTAGGTGAAAAATATTACCTTTTTTCAGTTTACCAGAAGCAATCACATTTCTAGAGTTTCCAAATATCTTGCATCTTCTATCTTTAAACTGTAGATCATAACCCTTGTCCACCATCTTTCCAACACTCAACAGATTATACTTCAATCATTCAACATAAAGAACATCATCATTATTATGCTTATGACCAAGACAAATAGATCCTCTACTATGAATCACACAAGCATTGTTATCACCAAATCTCACAACTCCACCATCATACTTCTCTAGACTTACAAATTTACATTTTTCACTAGTCATATGATGTGAGCATCCACTATCAATGACCCATTCATCCTTTTCTTCAATTCGAGTTGCAAGAGCTTTCTCAACTTTAGCAGATTCAGTAGCCTCGGAACTATTCTCCTTGATAGTAATGAAGACCCAACCATCTTCATTTCCATTATCTTTATCAGACTCATCATCAATCACTCCTTCTTTAGCAAAGTAAAATTTCTTTTGGAATCTAGGTTTGTAAGGCTTAGATCTAGGGACTCTTTCAGGACATCTTGATGCAAAATGACTAATTTTACTACAAGAAAAACATTTGATAGGAAAATTTCCTTTATACTTACCTTGTCCTCTTCCTTTTGTCTTCACAATTAGTGCTTCTAGCTCTTCTAGTTCTTTCTCTTCTTCTTCAAGTTGTTTCATCTCTTCCTTATACTTGAATGTCTTTTTGGAGCTCTCTCCCAAATCATGTATTTGCTTGGCTCTTCTGGATATAGTAGCCTTGAATGCAGTTTCAGTCTTAGGAACAGAATCACCAAATTAGCTCAACTCAAAGGCAGCAAGTTTCTTGACATAAGGAGTTATGAAGGAGAAGATAAAATCTCTCTATACAACAGGATGATAGATATCTGTATGCAATTACCTTCTAATTGTAAGCCTACAAGATCCTTTTTTGTTGCACAATTCATAAGAGTTTGGAAACCTGAATCAGTTCATTGGCCAGAGTCATCAAAACATGAGATTTCATCAACTTAGTCGGCTAGAAAATATAAAACATATTTTCAAAGTCGACCAAATTACAATTAAATTTACAATGTAAATCCACCAAGGTTGGCCACAACATAGTGGAGACCCAAAATAATAATTCCAACACAAAAAAAAGATTATAATTAATTCCACCTCAAAGATCCACAACACGCTACCACCAACATGTCAACCCAGAACAAGAAAAACCAAACATACAGAGAAAAATATTTGACCACAAGCACACTGATCAATATGGATGTACCACAAAGATAGAGCACAAACTAGAAACATCCATGAGCACCAAGAAACAACAAAGAGACATCCGCAACAATAGAAACATACAGACTTCACTAACAAACACTAATAGAACACTTAGAAATACTGTCAGAACACAATTGTTCACAACATGATCAAATATTCATGCAGACCTATGAAACTTCTGGTGGATGAACTAGGTATACTCAGTATAAAACCCTTTAATCCACACCAACTAATCTTCAAATAATAGAACAATAAACCTTTATGACCTTCACTGTTCCACAGAGAAACTGGAACACTTCTTTTAACAATTTTCTCAATATCCTCAACATAAATAGCTTCCAATACACCAAATGCTAATAGTGTTGACATCAATGACAACCACATATCAACAGCACATCCATAACATCCAACAAGATTAGTATGTAGCAGCTCCAGCAAATCATTTGAATGAAATTGTTTGCTCTGGAAAGAGACTCTAGTTTATTTACCCATCTGACACTCCTTACAAATTGTGTTAGCATGCTTTACTAACTTAGGTAGATCTCTTGTTGCTTGAGTGGAACTTACCTTGAAAATGTTATCAAAATTTACATGACACAGCCTCTTATGCCACAACCAACTTTCATCTACTTAAGAAATTAAACAACTCTCACTAGCAGCATTTAGGTGAAAAATATTACCTTTTGTTTGTTTACCTGGAGCAATCATATTGCCATAACTTCCACGTATCATGCATCTTCCATCTTTGAACTGTAGATCATAGCCTTTGTCCACCATCTATCCAACACTCAAAAGATTATGCTTCAGGCCTTCAACATAAAGAACATCATTAGTGTTATGCTTACCACCAAGACAAATAGAACCTCTGCCATGAATCACACCAGCATTGTTATCTCCAAACCTTACAACCCCACCATCATAGTTCTCTAGACTTACAAATTTTCTTTTATCACCATTCATATGATGTGAGCATCCACTGTTAATAACCCACTCATCCTTTTCTTTAACTTGGGTTGCAACAGCTTTCTCATCTTTAGGAGATTCAATAGCAACAGGACTATTTTCAATGGTAGCAATGAAAACCCATTCATCTTCATTTCCATTATCTTTGTCAGACTTATCATCAGTCACTCCTTCTTTAGCAAAGTAACATTTCTTTTGGAATCTAGAATTGTTAGGCTTAGATCTAGGAACTCTTTCATGACATCTTGATGCAAAATGACCTATTTTACTGCAAGAAAAACATTTAATGGGCAATACACCTTCATACTTACCTTTTCCTCTTCCTTCTTTCTTCATAATCAGTGCTTCCAATTCTTCTACCTCTCTTTCTTTATCTTCACATTGTTTCAATTCTTCATCATACTTGGATATCTTTTTGGAACACTCTCTCAGATTATATCTTTGCTTGTTACTTTTAGATACAGTAGCCTTGAATGCAGATTTATTCTTCAGAATAGTTTCACCAAATTCACTTAATTCAAAAGCAACAAGCTTACCAACCAGTGTATCTCTTGTCATTTTCGTTACTGATTTGAGCTCTTCAATAGCATGAGCCTTCACTTTGTAGGGGGGAGGCAAGGATCTGAGTTTCTTAGCCACAATTTCATCCTCATCTAGGGAACCACCGGCACATCTAATACCCATCACTATTTTATTTACTCTTTTCATAAAAGAAGTGATATTTTCATCTTCACCCATCTTCAAATTCTCATACTTTCCTTTCAAACTCTGTAGCTTAGCCATCTTCACCTATGCATCTCCTTCATACAAAGTTTCCAACTTCATCCAAATCTCATGAGTTTTCTATAGACCTATCACATTTTCCATCTCCGAATTTATCAAAGCACTCACCAAAGCTTTAATAGCCCTGATATTATTTCTAGCTTCTTTGATCTCATTGGCAGTGGAGAGACCATTCTGAGGAATAACATATGGATCTTTTGTAATCTTCCATAAAGCTTCACCAATACACCTTAGGTGACATTCTATCCTAACTTTCCACAGTGAGTAGTTAGTTCCATCAAATATAGGACTGTCCTTCTTGTATGATGCCATCTTGGATCACCTCAAGCTTTTAGACTTCTTCAGAGGAACTTGGCTCTGATACCAATTGTTGGCAAAACAAGGACAGACAACTAAGAGGGGGGCTGAATCAGTTGTCACAGAAATTTAAAATTTTCACAGAAATTTAAAATTTTCAAACTTTACTAAACTTAGTCTCAGATATGATGAATAAGTAATTAACCAAAAACAACTAACACATCAAAGAGACATAGAACACCAATATTTTTTACGTGGAAACCCTATTAGGGAAAAAATCGTGGTGGATGTTAGTCCACAATATTATACCCTGTTAAAAGTATAATGAAAATAATAAAGGGGAATGCACATGCATTCAAGCACACTGCCTAGAGCTCACTACTTAATTACAAAAGGGGCTCACTACCCAACAATATAGAATAGGATTAAATTCGGAGGGTATGAACTAAAAAAAAATAGCTTCTACACAAGCCTAATTACAGTTCCAATTAAGCATAGAAAACCTTCTTCACTCTTAGCTCAAAATTCTTCTCACTTTTCTCTACAATTGAATGATTTGAACACTATTTGTACATCCGCACTTTCTCTGGCATTCATACACTCTTATGCACACACTAACTTCACTCAAACAATCGCTCTTATATATCCACAACATGAGATTACATCAACTTAGTCAGCTAGAAATATAAAACATATTTACAATGTCGGCCCAAATTTACAATTAAATTTTCAATGTGGATCTAAACATCATTGGCCAATACAATGATGCGACCCAAAACAATACTCACGAGTGCGCCAAACATTCAAATTTTACTTTTCAAGGATCCACAACACGTTACCACCATCATGTCGGCCAAGAACATGAAAACCCAAACATGCACAAGAAAAATCTTCAACCACGAGCACACAGATCAATGTGAATGTACCAAAAAGATAGAGCATGATCCAAGAACACCAAGAAATAACAGAGAAACATTTGTACCAACTAGAATTACCAGAATCACACAAACTTCACTCAGGAACACTGACAGAGACACATAAATATTGTTAGACCACAACATGATCAAATCTTTACGCGGACCTCTAAAACTTCTGGTAGATGATCTAGATACTCTCAAAAATAGACCCTTTAGTCCACAGCAGTTGATCTCCAACGTACAGAATAGGACACCTTCATGACCTACATAGTTCCACTGGGAACTTGAAATACTTTCTTGTACAATTTTCTCAATATCCTCGACATATACAACCTTCAATACAATGATGCTAATAGTGTTGACATCAATGACAACCACATATCAGCAACACACCAACAACATCCAACAAGGTGTATTGACAAGAAGCAAAGCTACTGAAGTTGAGGTAAATATGTGTTTACTCTCTAAAGTTGAACCTAAAACAGTGAGTGAGGCATGCAAATATGAACTTTGGATGAAGGCAATGGAAGAAGAACTTATGCAGATAGAGAAAAATCAGACTTGGGAATTGGTTCCTAGACCATTAAACAAGAACATAATTGGAACTAAGTGGGTATTCAAAAATAAGGTGAATGAGAATGGAGAAGTGGTAAGAAGTAAAGCAATACTTGTGTGTAAAGGCTACTCACAAGTGGAAGGAATAAACTTTGAGGATACATTTTCTCCTGTGGCTAGGATGGAAGCTATCAAAATGTTTTTGGCATTTGTAGCACATAAGAACTTTAAAGTTTATCAAATGGATGCGAATTTTGTTTTTCTAAATGGAGAGTTAGAAGAAGAGGTTTACATGGAACAACCAAAAGGATTTCAGTTGTCAGATCAACCGGATATGGTATGTAGATTTAAGAAGGCACTATATGGATTGAAGCAAGCTCCTAGAGTTTGGTATGCAATATTAGATATATATTTGATATAGTAAGGATTCAGTAAAGGCACATCAGATAGTAGTCTTTACTTCAAAATTGAAGAAGACAAAATCTTGATAGTAGTTGTGTATGTGGATGATATTATCTTTGGTGTAAATGAAGCTATGTGTAAGAAATTTTTTGAAGAGATGCAGAAAGAGTTTGAAGTGTCAATGTTTGGGGAGATGAATTTCTTCCTTGGGCTACAAATTAATCAAACAAATAAAGAAATTTTTATTTCACAGCCTAAGTATGTCAAAGAGATGTTGAAGAAGTTTGGAATGGATGATTCCAAACTGGTATGCACTCCTATGGTGATTGGTTGTAAATTGAGCAAAGATGATGATTCATCTAAGGTTGATTAGAGCAAATATAGATCTATGATTGGTGGACTCCTATATCTAACTACCACTAGACCAAACATCATGCATGCAGTTTGTCTTGTGGCTAGATTTCACAAAAAACCTAAAGAAACACATGTTGTAACAATGAAGAGTATATTAAGATATTTAAGAGGCACTCTGGATTATGGCTTGTGGTATCCTAAGGATACTAATTTCACATTAAGTGCTTATATAGATGTAGATTAGGCTAGTTTTTTTTATGAAAAAAAAGTATAATTGGTGGTGCATTCTTTCTTGGATGTATATTTGTGTCATGGTTGAGTAAGAAGCAAGATTCGGTTTCTTTATCTACTACAGAAGTTGAGTATACTGCAATAGCATCATGCTTTAGACAAGTTTTGTGGATGAGACAAACATTGAAGGACATTAGAGTTGTGTATGATGCGCCTATTTCTATCTTTTGTGATAATACAAGTGCAATCAACTTTTTAAAGAATCTAGTGATGCATTTAAGGACAAAGCATATATCAATTAGGTATCAATTTCTAGGAGAGAAGGTTATGGATAATGAAGTAAAACTTGGTATGTACCTACAAAGGATCATATTGCTGGCATATTTACTAAGGCTCTTCCTAAGGATACTTTTGAGTATCTTCAGGAGAAGTTGGGGGTTATTTCCCCTCCTTTGAACTAGATGCATATGGAGATGCACTAGTCCAGTGGATCTATGGATCTATCTCTTTTTTGGACTGATTTTGGTGGCTACCTCTCAAGGGGAGTAGGTAGTGTCATGTGTTGTCATTGAGTTGCTGATTTGGTTGGGTGTACTCCTAAGGGGGAGTATTCAAAGCAAGTATTTTGGTTCTATGTCAAAGGGGGAAAACGATGAAAAAAAAAATTCCTTTTCCATTTATGTCAAAGGGGGAGAAAGTATCATGTGAAAATTTTTATCTACTTAGGGGGATAATGTGCAGGAATGTTGTGTAGGCTATCTAATTTGAAAAATAGGAGAGTGTGTATGTTGTCTTTGATGGTTTTTCACATCATGTGTTGCCATCAATGAAAAAGGGGGGGATTTTTACAAGTATGAAGGTTTTTTCATTGATGTCAACAGGATGTCTACTAGTTGGTGTTATCATTGATGTCAACAATGTGTTAAGGAATTTTGTTGCATGTTGAGGATATTGAGAAATTTGAGAAAAAGAGGAAAAGAGGTTGTTGCAGGTTGTGCATGTGTAGTTGAGATATTGAGGAAGTTTTGTGAGTACATGCAGCTATCTTTTTGTTGCAATGTATGAAGATGAGTTGGAATGAAGTAATGAGATGATATGATGTCTCTAGTACTTGGTTTCCAAGTGTTTTTGAGAAAATTTGATAGATAGAGAAAATAATGTTGTGCAAGTGTTCAAAATGTGCTCCAATATTGTGCTTTGTGTTTCTTCTATGTTGAGACTATGCTTGTGCAAATCTAATATGTCGTTCATGGTTGTCAAAGGTTGCTATATTTAGAATTTGGGTTCCTAGATTGTTGTATAGTGTGAAATATTTTCACTAGTGTGTGAACCAATCTTTCAGTGATGTTTTTTGTAGTCTAGGAAAAATGTATTTGCTTTGCGTTTCTCCATCATTTGGCTTTAGGCTGTATGAATTTGGGAAGTTAGTTATAATGTTTATATCTTTCTATATTCAAATTTTTAATTGATTTGGTACACTACAAAGTGGGTTTCATATGTCAGTGTGCAAATAAGGTTTTCCAGTTGTTCTAAGGTGAATTATTTGTATGATGTGAGTTTGTATGAAGTGTTTGATGAATCTCAGGTAGTTCAAAGATTACTCTAGGTCATGTTCAAGAGAATTTTTATGTCCAAAAGCTTCATATTGATTTAAGGAAGCATGTACTTAATGTTTATGGTTTTTAACACGGGTATTGGTTGACCTTGTGTTGCACTATATGCAAAGTTTATGGAAGCGTGTTGAGGTGTGTTGGGATCTATTTGTGTCCTAATTAAGGATTTTTGTAGGTCTCCTTCATTTGTATCCATCGTGGGAATGTTTAGGTGTCGACCTAATTTGAATTTATTATTGTAACAAATAGTCATCGACATTGAAGAAGGATTTTAAGGTTGAGGTTGATATAAATAAGTGCAATGTTGTTGTGAGATACAAGAAAGAATCAAAAGAGAACCAAGATAGATGCAAGATCAATGTGATTGATGTGTGTGATGTGAGTAGAGTAGTGATAATTTCATTTTTTTGGATTTTTGAAGGCAATGATCTAAAGGTGTCTGAAATCTTTCATACAAGACTGTGAGATTGTTGGAGCATTATGGTGGATTCCTTATTGCATTGAGAAAGTGTTCTTTATGGAACATTTCTCTTCTATCTTCTTGTATTTATTTTTGTGGCAATGAGCCCTAGTTGTGATCCTTTCTAGATAGTGTGTCCTATTTTGGTAGTCAACCCTTGTACCAATTTTGTAATTACTTATATTGTGAGCTAATCCTCATTGTGGTTTTTCCCTCATTAGTTTTTCTATGTAAATTTGGTGTTCTTTTGCATATGGTGTTATTATTTTAGTGTCTGTTATTTGTATTTCATGTTTAATCACATTATCAGAATAATGGTTTAATGAATACATTTTGTAAGATAGGAAAATCAAGTAGCATAGATAAAGTGACAACCACTACACTAATATAAGCTAGAAATCCAATCAAACAAGAGAGAACAATCAAATAAAAGGAGTAAAATGAAAGCAATAGAATAAAGCATTCCCCATTTTTGAAGTTGAATCACCTCCCTTGTCTCTCCTCAAACAGCCTTTGCAAGTTTTCCCTCAGTTTGTTGTGTGTGTATGTGAGTACCTACAAAAAATAAGCATGAAATTTGGAGATGTGTGGTTAAATCAAAAATGGAGGAGAAGAGCTTATTTTATAGACAAACATTTGAATGGATGGAAGAGATCGAGCTTCTAGAAAGATTCCAAGATCAACAGTTGAGGAGACAGGCACCACAAAGTAGTGGGCTAGGGACGGCTATCAAATGGACAGTTGAGATCGAAAAGAGACCAGAGACAATCATGGCTGAGATTCGAAAATGAGATAGTGGAGGGAGATAATGGAGAAATTAAAAATTGAAATCAATTAATTCATGAGAAAGGAATCTTTGACCAAGTGGAGGATAAATTATTTATTTGTGGAAAAAAGAGAAACTGGGCATTTAATTAAAATGATTTATGCAACCAATTTAATTAAATAAGAGGAAATAAAAAAAAAGGAATTAAATAATTAATTTAGATTAGTTATTTAATAGGGGAGAAATAATAAAAGATAATTAAATAATTTTGATAATTATTTAACCATAGAAGAATTGAAAGATTAATGAATAGATAAATAATTAATAACAATTATTTAACTATAGACAAATGATGAAAGGTAAATAATTAAATAAATGTTAATTTATTTAATTATTGAAGAACAGAGTGTTAGTGACGCAATTAAATTTATTTAATTGATCATAGTAGAATAAAGGTCAACAGATGAATTAATTAAATAATTAAAATTATTTAATTAATAGAGGAACATGATCAAAGATAATTAAATAATTTAGAATTATTTAATTACGTAAGGAAGATGACCAAGAAAAAATGACTCTCGCAGACTAAGACATTTTTCAGTGTCTACATTTTTCCCCTCTTTGACATAATGCAATTCATCACGTTGTGTCAAAAAAATTTAGTCAAAACATGCCATGGTGAAAGTAGGGTGGACGTATGCCCCCTTGAGAGAATTTTGCAAATTTTTAAAAAATTTGGAAAAAAAAATTGATTAGATATTTTGACAGCCAGGAGTTCAATGGTGCTGATGAAAATGATTTCGAGGTCATTTAGGGGGTAAATTTTTGGTTCAAAGTGATCAAATAGTGTGCCCAGTACACCTACCAAGTGCAAACCCTAATTTTTTGCCTATAAATAGGACCTTGATTAAGAAAATTAGTCATTTATGCATTCCAAATTTAGAAATTTTAGGAGCTCTTATAGAGAGAAGTTGAGGAGATGTCGTTGGTTCTACACTCCACACACCAAGGCTACCACATCTGCACATTTTGTCGAATAGATGGAATGGCCACCCTGGTATGTACTCCAAACCTGCTTTGTGATTTTTTGATTTTTGTGCATTTTTAGGTAGGAAAAATTTAGCAGGCAATTGCATCACACAAGGATCGATGCAATTGTGTGCACAAACGATGCAGGTGATTGTAGTTTTCCACAGTCATCTCATCGTGATGCAATTCCTAGGCTATAAGAGGTGGGACAGTTGCGGTGTGACGCATCTAAAATGGTGCGTCACATTTGATCTTCGAGTCACAAATGTGACCGAAAATGATGCAATCAATATAAAAACATCATATTTGCAAAGGGGAATGATGCACATGTTAAGAAACAACACAACTAATAAGAGGTTGACCACAATTGACCCTGATGATGCATTAGTTGAGGCGTGTGATGTAATTGCAGTTGTGTGACACATGTGCAAGAGCAGTGATGCTAAGAATTTTTGCAACGCATTTGACAAGCAGAATGACATAATTGTCTAATGAAAAATTTGCCCCAGTTTAAAATAAAATGACTTGTTCAATTTAGGTCCAATAGGTCAAATGAAGGCTTTAGATTGACATGAGGCTTTTGTAGTGACCTCATGTTGTACTTCCCCCTATCTACACTTGGGAGTCACAACCAATGACGTTTTGGCTGCAAAATCAGTTGTTGGATGGTGAGAGGTGGGCACTTCTAGATCTTGGATCATTCTATGTCACATATATGTATGTTATCAAAGAAAACAAGGGTATGTTGACATCACTTTGTGGAGTGGTGGCACTCTGAGACTTGTACATTTCATATGTCGACTAGTGAGGCCACTGTTAACTTGGAGGATTTGTACCAAATATTACAATTGCCTATTCACGGAGACTGGGTGTGATATCATCTCATTCGAGGGCTATAGGCGATCTATGAGTATTATGAGTATTAGGATGTGTCAAAGCTTGATATATAGGGATATGAGATCAGATGGGAGACCCTCATAGAGTGATACAATAGATTCAACTATGTTTTGTGCACATCGATTGTTGGTGTTCTAATTTCAAACCGTAGGGGCCATGGGTTTCCAATGGGTTGGGGAGAGGTGCTAGAAAATATGGTGCAGGATGAGACAGTGTATGCTTGGGGACCATGTCTATTGTGCATGCTTTATTTTTAGCTTCATGAAATTGTATACCGAGGGGGACATAGCATGAGTTGCGGGGTTACACTACTCATGATATGGGCATGACTCGAGCACATAGCAGTGTCCCAACCAACAGTGGGAAGGTAGTTGGAAGCTGGGACACCTTGTAAGGAAAATTAGATGCGGAAACAACTCTCCTAAAGTCAAAACCTCAGGGAAGAATGCAGAGATACCTTTTAAAATTACAATTACAGTCTAATTAAGATGCACATGAAAGAGAACAGAAACAGAGTATTTGACACACACATATGGACACCAGATATATGTGGGAAAACCCTTACGGGAGAAAAACCCACCACACCATGAGAAATCACTTTGTATTATAGTAATGGAGATTACATACAAATATCAGACTTATCTTTCTGATGTCATATTTCAACAGCTTTCACAATGATCAAACTTGTATAGGAACCTTCAAGTTACAATCTTTATAGAATAGAAATCACTCTAATTATATAACCACATAGCAATTCATTGATCCTTCAAATCATCTAACAATCCAACCAGGCATCATCTTCTATTCCAAACTATATTCATGTTGCCCTTGTCTGTTGAGCTTCCTCTCAGAACTGCCACAACAAATTGTCTTCCAACAGTTTCCATTCGGCTTCTCTGATTGGTCCACGAGACGCCACATAGGAAATTCAAATGGTCAAAAGGAAATCAAGTTGTGTTGGCATATTGGTGAGACACTGACCATGTCTCCCTGATGCCACACAACTTAGCATCTGATATCACCAAGAGTTTCCTCATCAGCAAGACTCATATCGCTATTCACAAGTCGCACCGATCTCAACATTGCTATCGGCAAGACTTACCACTTCGCCAAGAGGTTACACCAAGACTTCTTAAGTTACACCGAAGCATCCAACAATCGGCAAGACATATTGCCTTCACTGAGAGTTCTTACTGAGATCTCAAGTCATACCGACAATAGACTTTCGCATTGCTAAGACAAACATCCATTGTTGAGACTTTACTCTAAGGTCTTTATGTTATATCGAGCACCGATCGGTCTACAAGACATTCGTCTTTCACCAAGACCTCACATCGAGCAAACATGTCATACCGAAGCATCCAAGAGTCGGCAAGACTTATCGCTTTCGCCAAGACCTTATACCGAGGTCCTAAGTCATACCGAGCCATTAGAATTTCCATCAGCATCCATCTACCGCTAAGACATTCAACTGTTGCCAAGAGGTTTCATCAAGATCTCTTATGTTACTCTGAATCCATACTACTATCGGCAAGACCCCACGACTCGCCAAGACTTCATACTGATCGCCTTGAGCTACTCCGATGACTTTAGTTGTATCCTCGTTGGCGTGACATTCCATTCTCGCTAAGACTTCTCCCTGAGACCTTTGGGTTACCCTGAGTGAATACTATCTGTGAGACATTCCTATCAGTAAGACTTCTTACCGAACACCCAAGACTTTCCCCGAAGGCTTCAACATAAAACACTGTCGGTGAGAATTTAGCTATCACTAGGACTTCACCCCGAACTAAGCCTTTCAGCCAAGGGTCTCCCTGATATACGATAGAATGGCCTATCGGCTAGAGATCTCCACGGGTGGTGAGAGGTTATACCGAACACAACATGTCACACCGAAGACTCCAATGTGTAACCGTTCGGCAAGACTTTTGCAAGGTCACAGAGACCTGTACAAAACATAAGGCTACAAATATGCTCGTCGGCCAGACATAGAATTTGTCACACTGACTTGGCTCCAATAGAGGTTTCAGCCTGTGGGATTGAGACACATATTTCCAACACACCTTATGTATATCTATATGGTGGTTCCATTACATAGACACATGTAGGAGATACTGGATATTGGAGACACGGGATCGATACATTAGCAAGCTTTGTCTGGAGACCATTTAGGGATTGTGATGTGTGGGTAGATGAGGACAAGCATTTTCCATGGTGTCGTCGGCCCAGATACTTGATAGGTCAGATTGTATAGTCACAACACATCATAGAGATGTACCTGCCTGAGAGAGTCAAATGATAGTTTGGGGAGAGGCAGGGTGTACTGATAGGGACAACAGAGTTTGTACGTTCATCACGAGAGGTGCACCCATGGGAATAGGTAATATCAGTCATGACCATGGAGTAGGAGATTAATGCACTGCAACCAGTGCAATGGGCTTGGAGAGGGGGTGTGGCAAATTTTAGGATGACACCAGAGTATGATGCATGGTGGTTGGTTCATAGGGCTAGTCCATATACAAATCTAGAGCAGCCAGTCCCAGTAGAGCACAGAGGTAGGGGCCTGCGAGGCCAGATGGGAGACAAGGGATGGAGGAGTGGAGGGTGAGGAGATAGGGGTGAGTAGATGGGGAAGGAGAAGATGACAATGGGGATGGGAGGGGAGGTCGTGAAGGAGACCAAGGTAGGAGGAGGAGGGATAGGAGACCAAGATGGGTGGTGAAACCTTTGTCACCGATCTATGAGGAGGGTGAGGAGGAGCAGCTAGAAGGTAGTCAGGGAGATGGTGGTGGAGGAGGGAGAGCAGCATGTTGAGATATTGGCCCTATAGGTAGGCCACTAGGATGTGGAGATGATGGAGGTAGAGGCAGAGGTGGACCATGTAGAGGAGATGTGAGAGGAGGAGCATGCAAATGATCCAGAGATGGGAGAGGTGGAGAGAGTCCTTCAAGAGAGGATTGTAGTAGGATTGGATGTGGAGGGTTTAGAGGAGGTTGGGGTCGGGGTGGATGATGGTATAGTAGATCATAGGGTAGCCACCCTACAGGATTGGGTATAGGCTCTAGAGGAAGAGGTGAGGATACTCATAGTAGAGCGAGATGACCTAAAGGCTAAGAGAGACACCCTCTAGATAGAGAGGAACTTAACAGTTATCAGCTGATAGCAGACCGATCAATGGATGTTGGATTTTGTGGCTACATGCAGTGGTTCAGTGGTTGATGTTGTATGGGAGTTGGCCAGGTCTAGCAAGGGTTTGTAGTACTATAGAGATTTTTCTAAGAGAGCAATGTCGCTAGAGAGGAGAGAGTCGAGCTTCTCATAGATTCAAAGTGGATCCCAAGGTAGGTTACAGAGTAGACACTCCCACAGTAGGTCACAAAGTGGTGAGACATCAGGCCCGAGATAGTCCACTCCATATGATAGGCCATCTACATCAAAGCACAAGTCTCCAGGCTCACCACAGCAAGAGGACAAGCATGTACTAGGGTCAGGGGAGCAGGACAACTTAGGCTAGAGAACATGTTGACATTTGTATTATGACACTATATTTTGATCATTGAGCCTACGAGCTCCATTTTGTTAGATAGGATACATCTTGACATTGTACTATGACACATTTTGAGAGATATATGATATGATTTTTGGCGGTGATTTATGATATGCAATCTTATGTGATTACGCTTTATGATTATGATTATGTTATGGATGTTCAATATCTAGGGTAGCGTATAGTCAACCAAGGTCCATGTGTACCATTTTGTGGTGGTTGAAACAAACTAGGAAAGGAAACCCACAGTGGAAATGTTGATTCACTAAGGAAACACGTGATGCTAATTTGTTGGAGACAATTCTACAAAGTCTTCATGTGTTCTATTTTCACTGTTGTTATAATGAATTTGTTTTAATCTGGGGGTGGCAACGCATATTCTGTTTCCTCTAGTTTGTTGGCCACAGGCCAAAACAAACTCATTATTATTTTGTATTTAGTAGCTGTGAACAACGTATATATAAATACGCATAATGTAAGGAGGGGATATAGAGTTTTGGTATCGCAGATTTTTGTATAGACTTTGACAGCAAACTTTTGTAGTAGGATTTTGTATAAAACGCTTGATAAATAAAATAGTGTTTATTTTGATCGAGGCAGTGTAGGAAAGCTTTTGTTTTATCCATCGTGTGAACTAAGAGCAAGGGCACACTCCTTGGGGAAGCTCGGTGATGTTTTATTTTTTGTATTTCGTTTGATTTTGATTTGGTTTGGTTAAGATATATGTTAGTTCCTTTTGACTGCGTGATTTCAATTTTAGCATAGTTTAGATAAAAGAATATATGATCTAGGTTTTTTTTTTTTTGCAAGCTACTATTGTTATCATTGCAAACTATTGTCATTATTTTCATAGATCATTGTGTTATTGTCACAAATTTGTTGTAGCTCCTGTCACTTGTCACAGAATAGAGAAAAACAAAAATATAAGTTTGAACCAAATCTTCATTATAGGTGCTCCTTTGTGTTTTCTAGCTGCATTTCATCCCCACTTAATTCATTACTTTCCTCCCTTTAGGTATACTGCTGCAACACCTCTCGCAAGCTTACGATCCTTGGATTGACACGTATAGACCAAACTGAAATTCATTATAAAGCATTAAATCCTTCTTATTCTTTTCCCCAGTTTTTGCCTATCAAACAACAAGAAAATAAAAGTGTTCATGATCCATAATTGCCCCTCTAAATCCTTTTTGGACATCCTCGAAGCAACTAGTAACATTACCCAAAAACCAATCAAAAAGATAAGACAAACTCAAACCAACAAAGTGTTTTCCAAAGAGATAATGTTTGTTGATAGGATTGATAAGATTGATTAGGTTTAGTTTTAGGAAAGACACATCCTGATGAGGGAAGATGACTAAGATGATCAATTTTATTGATTGTTTGACCGAAGTCGACTAATAGGTTGATAAGGGTGATTAATTGATTTGATTGATTACGCCTGGTTTCAGGAAATACATATCCTATGTAAGGAAAGATTAATTGACCAAGATGACAAGATTGGTTGACCAAGTGACTGACTTGAGCTAATTTGATAATGTTTAATTGATATGATTGATTGATGTGATAATGCCTAATTTCAGGAAAGACATATCCTATTTAAGGCAAGGAACACATCTAATAAAGTTGATTGATTGACCATTTTGATAAACACCTAGCCACAAGAAATACATATCCTGCTTAAGGCAAATGAAAAGGTTGACCAATGACAATCTCCAATCTTAGGAAGGATGCATCCTACTAGAATACAATAAATAAGACCCAATGAGACAAATGACATAATGCCCCATTCTAATATAGGACCAATGATCTAATAGTGATTGAAGATTAGGTAATTGATTAATTGAAGATTAAATATTTGTTAGATATGTTTGGTTGTTGATTCATGATTTGGTTTAAACAGTGATAGCTTAGGGACAAAGAAAAAGACCAGACTTGAAAAACCCTAAAGGACTAACTAGGGCCTCGAGGGCTCATCAATTGATGGCCTTGCCTATGTTATACATGTAGAGACCTTGTAGTTTGACCAACACAAACCAAAATTGATGAGACTCAACAAAACCCTAAGGACAAACCTAATGTCTCAAGGACCCATCGATTGATGATCTTGCCTATGTAGCAATGCACAAAGACAACATAGTTCGACCAAACTGACATAGATTGACTTTGACTCTAACTCGGTTTTTGGAAGTTTTTGATGTTTTATGATTTTTTTGGATTTTGATGTTTTATGAGGATGATACATGCTTAGGATCCCATGAAGATGTAAGTCAAGGAATCGCCCCAAGTCAGGTATAGGATCCCATGAAGATGTAAGTCAAGGAATTGCCCCAAGTCAGGTATAAGACCAACTTATTATGTGTGAGGGGATTAATGGATGCAAAGGATGGTCATGAAAGCAAAGGAAACCAAATGTCGGTGGTTCTTAGGCCATGAGAGGGATGACAAAGCTTTATTATGGATGAATGATATGTGTGAATAGATGAGTGAAGGATGGAAGACCAAGTAGAGTGATAGTAGATGGAGGAGCATAGACTGACTATGCATGGCGCCTATTTTCCAAGTTTTCACCATGGTACCTATCCAAAGCGCCACCGAAGTGGTTTTCACTTTTGGACAAATTATTTATCTTTAATTTTTTCTTTTTTCTTTTTGTCACCAAGACGCCTATTTGTCAGGCTTTCATCAAGGTGACTATTTTTTTTGTATTTTTTGAATTTTTGATGGGATACTCTAAGAATTAGGTGTAATATCTATGAAGTTGCATGTTTTTTATGGGATCAGGAAATAATTCACCTTCAGGAATGGAGAGTTGATAAGCACCGGATCCATATGCTATTGTTATGATAAAAGGGCCCAACTAATTAGGTTCAAACTTTTGGGCTTTTCACGTTCTGTCTGATTCTTCGGATTCTCTTTCAAAACTAAGTCGTCTATGTCAAAGCTTCTATGTCGGACCTTCTTGTTGTAGTTGTGTTGAAGACAATTCTGATTTGCTTGTAAATGTGTCAAAGCATTATGTCTCTTTTCATCTAATAACTCTAACTCATGTAGATCGGATACACGGTATTCTTCTTGATCAATCAATCCTTGCATAGATACCCTTAAGGATGGTAACTCAACCTCAATAAGAATTATGGCCTCAGATCCAAAGACAAGGGATATGGAGTGGCTCTAGTGGGAGTACGAACACTGGTACGGTAGGCCCATAAAGGAAGATTGAGTTAGAGATGCCAATCATTGACAATCTTTTTTAAGATTTTAAGGATAGTCTTATTATATGTCTTAGCTTGACCATTACCTTGGAGGTAATACAGGGTGGTGAAATGGTGTTGGATATGAAACTTTTCACAAATTTCATGGACATATTGATTCTTGAAAGGGAAACCATTGTTGGTAATGATGGATTGCAGGATACCATAGTGTCATATGATATAATTCAGGATGAATTTGGATATTTTCTTACCAGTAATATAGGTCATCAGAATGGATTTGATCCATTTAGTAAAGTATTTTTTAGCAACATGGATAACCTTATGCATATTTTCAGAAGTTGGATGAATCTTTCCTACAAGGTTGAGTCACAATTGAGAGAATGGTCATGGTGATGTAAGTGGCTGCAATTCTTGAGCTAGCGCATGTATTGGATCTCCATGCATTTGACACTGATGACATCTCTTCACAAAGTGATAGGAATCATGTTCCATTGTAGGCCAATAATATCTCGTCCTCATAATCTTTTTAGCCAAGGTAGGACCAACAGAGTGAGTTCCGCATATACCATGGTGAACCTCTTGTAAGGTCATTTGTGCTTCATTTGAGTTGAGACATTGAAGGATGGTGTTATCTAGGCTATGGTGGTAAAGGGTATCTTTGATAATGGAATATTTAGAGGCTTGTTGGATAAAGCTTTTGCATTGCTTGGGAGACAAGTCAGGAGGGATAATTTGGTCATGCAAATAATTGTAAATGTCTTTGTACCAAGGAGATTTGAGACCAACAAGTTTGTGCACAAGTTTAGTTTTGGGGACATCAAAAGCAAGGATCAATAGTTGTTCCACCAAGAACTCATATTGCGATGCATTGTTAGGGATGTCCAAGAGAGATCTAATTGCTTCCATTGCATCAACTGTCTTGTTTTGGATTCTTGATATCTGTTCAAAGCTAATAGCTTCAAAGTATAGTCTAAAACTATCAACCATGCACATGTATGACATTAGCTTCTCATCCTTGGTATCATAATCATCATTGACTCGTTTGATCACTAGCTGGGAATCACCATAAACTTGAAGATCCTTGATTTTCCATTTAATTTCCATTCAGACTCCTGTTAGTAATGCTTCAAACTCAGCTGTGTTATTGGTGCACAAAAATGCTATTCAAAATGATTTAGGAATGGAATCCCTTGAGGTGTGATGAATAAAATTCTAGCTCCTAAACCATGACTTGTGTAGGATTTGTCGAATTATAATTCCCATGTTGGTGTTTCTATGACAAAGATTGATTCATCAAGGAAATCAATTATTAGAGGATGGTATGCTTTCATTGGTGCATCTGCAAGTTGATTAGCTATCGCTTGTCCTTTTATTGCTTTTTGATCAATATATTCAATTAAAATCATCACCCACTTAGCTAATTGTCATGTCAGAGATGCTTTACTAAGAAGGTACTTCAGAGGATCAATTTTAGCTACCAACTTTGTCTTATGATTTAGCATGTAATGTCTCAATTTCCAGGCTATGAATACAATTGTTAGGCATGCTCATTCAATAGGGTTGTAATTTAACTTATATCCAACTAAGGTGTGACTGATGTAGTATATTGCTTGTTCTTTTCCATCATTATTCATTTTGTGTTAATAATGCCCTGAATGTTGATGTAGTTGTTGTTACATACAATATCAAGTGTCTACCATCAATCAGAGCCATAAGAACCGGTGGATTTGATAGATAATGTTTAATTTGATCAAATGCTTCTTGACATTTTTTTGTCCAAATGAAGGGAATTCCTTTCCATAACAAGTGTTGAAACGGGTGAATCTTATCTGCTAGCTGAGCAATAAACCTATGGGTTGATTGCAGTATTCCTTGTAAATCCTTTAACTAAATGATGTTGGTAGGTGGTGGCATGTCCAAGATAGCTTTTACTTTTGTAGGATCAACCTCTATTCCTCTATAGGAGACAATATATCCTAAAATTCTTCTTGATTAGACCCCGAAGACACATTTCTTTGGATTCAAGTTGAGTTTGTATTTTTCAAGTTGTGTGAAAATATTATCCAAGACTGCTAGGTGACCACTTCTTTCTAGAGATTTTGAGAGAAGATCATCAACATTATCCTCCATAAGTACATGAATATAATCATGAAAAATGGTATTCATGGCTCTTTGATATGTATCCAACATTCTTAAGTCCAAATGGCATAATGTTCTAACATAAATTTCCCCAAGTGCATGTAAAGGCTATCTTTGGTTGATCTTCAGGAGCAATCCTTATCTAATTATAACCTGAGAATTTTTCCATAAGTGATAGCATTTCATATTCAGCGGTGAGGTCTACTATGATATCAATATTTGGTAAGGGGAAATCATCTTTAGTACAAGCCTTGTTAAGATCCTTGAAATTCGTGCATACTTTGATTTGACCATTCAATTTTGTGTTAGGAACAAGACTAGATATCCAATCTATATAATCAATAGAGCGTATGAATCCAACATCCAAGAGTTTCTTTAGTTTGACCTTGACTAGGAGTACAATCTATAGGTGCATTTTCCTTAGCTTCTATTTATAAGGTTTGGCATTTTGTATCAATGGCAAGTGATGTAAAACAAGCTCGGGGTCCAACCCAGGCATATCAGCATATGACCATGTGAAATTAATTTGTCTCTCTGAAAAGAATTTTGTAAACTCAAGTTTTTCCTCAATGGTCAAAGATGATGCAAGTTGTATGATTCTAGAGTTGTCTTGTGTCCCAATGTTCACTTCTTTTGTCTCTTCTATGAGCAATGGCTTTCTCTCTTGGTCTATAGGGAGACTATCCAATCCTCTATCCCCAAGCTCCTTGGAGAGGTTTTCACCTTCAGATACATCCTTTATTTTTACTTTTCCATGATTAGCAAGCACCTTTTGGTTTTCACCTAAAGACCTATTCTTTTTATTTTGACTTCTTTTCATTTTCACTTTTATGACCAAAGGAAAGGACAACCTCACCAAAGTATGTTACACTATTGAGTTCTACGAAAAATCCAACCTTATGATACCCACTTGGTATTCCTTCACAAAGTCCCATGAACTCAGCAATTGCTTCGTCATTCTCGAATGTGTCTAAACTCGGTGGTTCTTGTTGATCCCAATCTATTAAATGCAGGTAAACAAGGGGTAGGCCATCATTAGTGTTATCAAGGGTCATGGAGTAGGAAAACAAGGTAAAGATAGAGGTAGATTCATTAGGTTCCCATAAGGTTTCAATCCAAGCTTCCCTTTTCAAGGGGACCTTTTAGTGGGGATTTGACAAGTTTTGTGGGGGACCAATTTTGAACATTTGGTTGAATCTTTCCTCAAAAGTAGGCTCACCAAGTTCTCTAAATGTTTCCTCAAAGTTATAGTCACTGAATGATCTCTTTGAACCCCATTCCCATTCATTGGAATCAAATTCAGTATAATAGTCCTCAGATGTCTCTATTTCATTTGAAGCATTAACTATCTCACTCAAAGGTAACCTGATACCCTGGATAGTTGCTTTTACTGGTACAAACCCTAACCTCCTATACTTTGGTAATTTAGGAGGCAATAAGGGTTCTAACATCCCATGTTTTTTTAGACCAAGGTCATTGTGTCCATCATATCCTTATTGTTTCATCAAGAGGAGCCCTTTCAAATACTGTTCAACTAGAAACTGCTTAGGTTTTGTGTCCTCCTCTTCTTTATATAGCCATGTATAAATGTGGTCATCCAAATATTATTTGGCTAACTCCTCCCATTTAGTGAAGGTGGTAGGGGGGTTGTGGATGATAACCTTAGGATGCATGGAATGCGGCTTTCTATAAGACTTTAGTGATTTGGGTAACTTTCCAATGCAAAATAGGCTCTTCATGTTGTATTCTCCACATCCTTTGTCTTGAATCTAGATTTTGGGTTGGGATGGTGTGGTGAATGGAGTGGATGATTTGAAAAGTTCAAATGGATCAATGTAGTGGGATGAGGAGGTGGAAGATGAGGCCTCTTGATTTATGGGCACTTGATGCTCAATAGTTCCTTTTAGATTTGTGCCATATTGAAAGGGATCAAGATCGCCAAGAATAGTAATTTCAATGCCATTATGTGGAAACTTGATGCATTGGTGGTATGTGGATGGTATGGCCTTCATGGCATGAATCCATGGGCGGCCAAGGAGAAGGTTATAGTATAAATCCATATCTGAGATGTGAAAAACTATATTTTGCATAGCCAAACCAACTTTTACAGGAAGTGAAATTACTCCTTCGGATGAGCATTCAGGATCATCATAATCTTTGATAACAATTTTCTTGGTTTGATCTATGCAATTCTTAGAGTATCCCAATTTTCTTGGTTTGATCTATGCAATTCTTAGAGTATCCCAATGCTTTTATCAATTTTAGAGAGAAAATGTTCAAACCTGCTCTGCATTCTACCAAGACTCATCTGATCTTATGTTTATTTACGTAAACTTCTAGGTGTAGAGGATCATTATGATCAAACTTTTGTGTGGAAAAGTTTTGTTTAGAGAAGGTAACATGATGTGGTGTAGCTAGGTATCTGACCATGGCTTGAAATTCATTGACATCTAGATTAGCGGGTACAAATGATTCATGTAAAGCTTTGTCAAGGATAGCTCTATGTTGAGGGGATATCGAAGGAGTTCTAGAATAAAAATTTGTGTGAGAGTCTTCCCTAGTTGCTCTAGGAGATTGTACTAGCTTTTTGGTTGTGGATTGGAAGGAACCCCTTGGAGAGTTACCTTGGCTCTGCGAGTGGCAACAACACATTCTAAACTTTTCTTATTTATGGTAATGGTGGCAATGTGATCATCAAAGGCTCGTATGTTGTGGACACTGGTGCTATAATCATCTGTGACGCAGGTATAATTGGAATTATTGTTATTCCCTGAACTGGAGGCTTTTCCTTTGTCGTGATCTTGCAAGGGAGTTTTAAATATGGTGTGATCAGTGTTAGAAACCAAGATCTGATTGCAAACTAGAAAAATCACCTTCCACATAAGAGAAAAACGAAAAAGCAAAGATTTGCAAAAGATGTGCAAATTGATATATTCGAAGTACAAAATATTACAAGAGATAATTTTCTTTATAAAAGCAAAGATGCATAAACCTAATCCTATCTTGAGCAACAAGATATCTCGATAAGATAAGGATAAAACCTATAACTTAGGAATTAAATATGCCTAAGTAAACTTATGCTAAAATGTAATTAAATATTAATTACACCAACACCCCCCCATAAGTGCAACTTAGGGAGAAGTAGATTATTATGCAAATATGAGTCATGGCAACAAGGCCTAATCAGGTACTCATGTACAAATGCAAAGAGAGAGAAAACCCAATGGGAAAAACCCCCCCTTCAATGAGATGAACTATTGCGAAGAATCACTGGAAGAACTCTGAAGAAGCAACACCGGAACCCCAAATCTGGAAAGTAAGGAAAGATACTTTTGTTTGCAAAATACCATATCAGAATCACAAATGCAACAGCAGACCCGATGCCAAGGAACGCTAGAAACTCACATATTGGATCAACCATGGAATCTGTAAGCAACAGTAGATGAAAGGATGAAAGGACCCATAATGATGACAAATTTGGAAGTTGTGTCTCTTGAAGCCAATGCTAAACTGAAACTAAAACTACCCATAAGATGAGTACCATCAAGATTTATGAACATTAACCATAAAAACATGGCCTTCAAACTGAGAAAGATCTAAACCAATGCAGATCAAGAACCATAAAATCCCAATGTGAAGTGTGAACTGATGCAAACCAAAGATGTGTCCAACGAAGCAAGAAAGAAGCTAAAGAAAACAATAGGAAACCAGAAAAACTCATGCGAGTTGTCACCAACATGAAGGATGGATGCAAGAACCCCCCTTAATGGAACTTTATATTAGTTCATTATTACAATACCCAATGATTACAAAAGGAGAGAATGCAAAACTACAGAAACATAAGCGAAAATGCAAACCTAGTGCATGAAACAAAAACAAATGCATGCATAAAATAAGGTACACATATTCTACAAATGACCTCATATTTGCATAGAGGCCAAAACTAGCTTTCCAACACTGCGAAAATCATGAAAAAAAGATAAGTGAGTCAAAAGATACGTCTCCTGGAGTGAAAATGGAAACATCTAAATCTTGAGGCCGAAAAAGACATCAAAAAATAAAAACCATAAAATCACACCTACACCATTGCGTATAGCATCAAAACAGCTTTCTGACGATATCTCGTTTGCAAAAAAAGGACGTTGTATGCCCGAGTTACGCCCATTTTCGTGAAAATGCTCCAAAAAGGTCTGATTTGGCCCCCAGAAGCCCTCAAGGGCTAAAAAAACAAGGCCCCTAGTCGTTTGGACAGACTAGGGGGCTAGCGGCAGGGTCTGGGGCCGAAGCTCCTGGTCACCCATGTGACCACCATAGGAGCTAGCGAGCGCAAAAGTGGGCTTGGTGGAGCCCGTGGTCCTCCAAAGGACCGCTGCTGTGCATAAAGGAGCCCTCAAGGGCTAAGATCGGTGGAGTAGCTGGCAGTTGGAAGAGCCACCAATGGTGGGTGACATGGTGGCCGTCGATCTAAAAGTGGGTGGCGCAGCCGATGGGAGTGGCCAAATGGTGGCGCAGTGGCGACGGAGGCTGTTTACAACGGGCGGCACAAAAATTCCGCTGAGATTTAGATTTTTTTAATATTTTTTTCGTACTTTGAGCCTTGAAAACTGTACCTGGGGGCCGTATGGCCCTTGGGCAAAAAAATTTTGCCTCTCCGAATGACTGTGTCCAAATCGGACAAATTTTATATCAAAATAGGGGTTTTTGGGCACTGTGAATCCAACAGTGAGGTTAGTATGGGCCCAAAGTGCTTTGAAAATTAGGTGACCCCCAGATCTATTAGAAAAATCATCAAGCTTGAAACCCTCGCAGATCTGGCAAATAGTGATGAAAATGAATGAAATAAAATTCATTTTTGACTTTTTCCAGCACTCTGAATCCAACAGAAAACCTCGATCTGATCCAAGATGTTGCATAAAGATGCTCAAGGAATGAAACCCTCGAGGGACCCCAAACGAGATCTGCAATGTGTTCCTCCAAAAAAGATGAGAAGGGGTTGCAAATCGAGGCTCTGATACCATGTTAGAAACCAAGATCTAATTGCAAACCAGAAAAATCACCTTCCACAAAAGAGAAAAACGAAAAAGCAGAGATTTGCAAAAGATGTGCAAATTGATATATTCGAAGTACAAAACATTACAAGAGATAATTTGCTTTATAAAAGCAAAGATGCATAAACCTAATCTTATCTTGAGCAACAAAATAGCTCAATAAGATAAGGATAAAACCTATAACTTAGGAATTAAATATTCCTAAGTAAACTTATGCTAAAGTGTAATTAAATATTAATTACACCAACAATCAGCATTTACCTTGCCTTGTGAATTTTCTATTGAAATGATTCCTTATTCAATAAGATCTTGAATGACATTTTTGAGTGTCAGCATGAGGATTTTTTATGTCCCTTTTTGTGGTGGTATTCACAATATTCATTTTCCTTCCACTAGTCGGGTTTGATCAATGAGGGTTCATAGTTTTTGATGTTTGGTAACTGGATGACATTGGATTTTAAAAGTTTTTTAGGAATAATTCAATGGGTTCACCAAATGGGGCATATGTTATTTTGGCATGTGGAGGACCTCTACATTGTTGGTTGTTTTGGACTGCATTCAATGTTTGATCTTGACCTTATGTTTGAGGATTTGATATGTTTGATGTGTTTGAAGTGGATGGACCTTTGAGGTGAATGGTAGGACCTTTTTTATCACCTTAGCATCAACGACTCCATCATTAGTGACATTCTTGTTTCAAGACCAAAATTTTCTCTTGTCATTATTTGACTTGGGGGTTTCTTTGTGTACTTTAACTAGTCCCTTTGCGATAAGAGATTTTTTAATAAGGACATCTTTCTCCATGATTTCCTCAAAGGTTGTGCAACACTGATTTGGAGACCACTCATCAGTTCTACATTAAGGTTTTCTAGAAACATGGGGACTAATTATTTATCTAGGATGTGACAAGGAAACTTGTTGGCCATACCTCACCATCTTTAGTAAAATGAGGTGAGTGACTCCCCTTCTTCTTGTTTGGTAGTGCATAATTTTGCGAGGGTCATATCACTTTCAATGATAAATGCAAAGTGATTAATGAATTTGTCGGCCAAGTCACCCCATGTTCTAATCCCTGGAGGAAGATCTGTGTATCAATCTAGGGTTGGTCCCGTAAGACTTTGTGGAAACAATCTCATCAATTAGGTAGGATCATATGTGATTTCCATACATGCAGTATTAAATTCTTGTATGTGTTCCATTGGATCTCCTTTCCCTTTGTATTTTGGTAAAATTGGTATTGTGAAGTGAAGGGGAAAGGGCGAAATGTATAGATTTATGTCAAATGGATAGGGGCACAATTCCTCCATGGAATAAGTTTTCTTATTGGTCCCCAATTGCATGTGTTTTCCATTTGTTGTTGTATGGCTTGTATCTATTGCATCAAGGTGTCCACAAGAGCTGGTGTTGTATTGTTTTGATTTTTCATTATGATGTTGGTGTCGAGATTGTTTTTGTAATTAAATATCTTGTACCTTGTCCTAGGTCATGATTACACCTTAGTTAAGTTTACTTAGGGACCACATAGGAGGTTGTTGGAGATTTTCCACTTTTGGTGGACTTGACATGTCATTACCACATCACTTCCACCTTTTGTGGACACATTATGTGATTATCTCTCCACCTTTTGTGGTGATTATCACATTATCCCTTCCCACTTTAGGTGGAGTGATAACTTTTCATATTTGTCTCATGTCATAAGATTACGACACTTGTCATAATCTTATGCCCTTCTATGTTCTCACCTTGGCTATATAACCAAGGGGTCTCTCTCATTGTAATCAATCCTCTCATATTATTGACATTGAATACAGTTTATTCTTGTCATATTCTATTCTCTCTCTTTTGTGCTTTCTATTAGGCCTCTAGATCTTGGGTGGCTACCTTCATAGCCAATTCTTACAGAGATCATATGTAGGATTTGGAATTGGATTGGAATTTTTTGGCATGGGACCTTGGTTTCCTTGTTGATGTGTAAATTTTGTATTGGTTTTGCTCTGGTTTGGAGTGAAATTGGAATTTAGATTGGTCCCAAAAGTCATGTGAGTATTTGGTATGGAATTTTGGAATTGTGATGTGGGCAATTGATTCATGTTTTGTGTTTTGGAGTGGTGGTGTAAGTCCTTGATTAGTATTTGAAAATGTAGGTCCTTGATTGGAATTTTGGAATGAGGAGGTAGGTCCTTGGATGGTGTTTGAAAATGTAGGTCCTTGGTTGATGTTTTGGTATGATGGGGTAGGTCATTGATTGATATTTTGACTTGGCACTCTTCGTGGAACAATATGAATCCTCTTGGATTTGTTTGGTTGATTTTGATTTGACGAAGGAGTGTTTTGAAATTGAAATGTGGGACCTTGATTCATCTTTTCAAAGTGTAGGCATGGGACCTTGGTTTGTATTTTGAAGTAAAGGTGTGGAACCCTAGTTCGTGTGTTGAAATTTAGGTATGGGACCTTGACACGTAGGACCTTGGTTTTTATTTTGAAATAGAGGATTTGTAAAGGTCTTACCTATAGAATTTGATGAGCTACCTAATCTAAAATTTTGTCCTTGTGTTGTTGCATGAGTTCTCTTATTTCCAAATGTTGAGGTATTGGGAATGTGTGTGGTAGTTGTGGCCATGTGTGTTGTTTTCCCAAGTTGTAATGTAGTAGACATTTGTTGTGAAGATAGCATCCATAATGCAAATGATTTTTGATTAAGTCCTTGGTTTGGTGTTTGAGTAGCTCCTTCCATAATTGTGGAGACATCAAAGCCTAGAGGGAGTTTAGCACCCTTTTTGGCTAGTGCATAAAAGTATCTATTAGGATTAGCACTAATGAGCTCATCAACAATGCATAAAATTCTTGGATCTTGGTAAGCTCTTTCAAGGTCTCTTCAGGATTCAATTTCTTGTTGAATTCTTCCAAGCCTAGATTTTCAAAGGTGTCGATTGGGTCTCTTTGTGGTGTAGATTGATTTGACTGTGATCCAAGGTTGGTGTCATGGTGTGGACTAGAAAAGGGATTTGATGAATCCATGTCTTTTCTCTTAGTTCGTGACCTTGTTTCAACCATGTAGGACTTGTAAGTTTGGGAGGTAATGCAAGATGTTATGAAGCTAAACTATGTTTTTGTGATTTTTTGAGTATAAGGATGCAAGATGATCATGCAAGGATAATGATGATCCTAATACCAAAGAAATGGGATTAAATAAAACTAATGGATGTTAAATGATACTAATCTATGACCAAGGATGATTATGGAGGCTAAGTAATTCTAAATTAATGACCAAAGGCTATGATGCAATCTAAGTCTAGGATGAGGTTTAGGATATTTTTTTTATAATTTTTGGGACATATAAGGATGATAATGCAATCTAAATCCAAGATCAAGGAATGATAGGATGATAATGGAGTTATAGTCAAAGGATATGGTGTGAAGATAAATGAAACTCACAAAAGGACACTAAGGATATGGACCTTAATATTTAAGAAAAAGGATGATAACCAAGCTATTATAGGTCCAAGATAACAAACCCAAATGTCATTGACCTTTGTGATGACCAAGATGACAAATTTGACAAGATGAGTCTAAACTAGGACACAAGTTTGAGACCCAAATTTTGACCGAGATGACAATGACAAAGGTTGATAAATTAAAAAGATGAAGGTCAATGACAAGTTGGATAAGTGAGCATGGATTGTCCAAAGGCTTGATAATCTTCCTATGTTTGAAATCTAGAAGGTATGTGCAACCTAAGGTCTAAGATTAATTATGCAAGGCAAAGGATGAGAAAGGCAACCTAGAATGTAATGCAATCCTAAATGAGGATGATGGAATGGATTGGTAAAACTCTACAATTCTAAGGTTTGGATAACAAGTTCACTGTCAAGATGAGTTGGATCAGTTTTGGACAAGGATTTTGTAAAATTGTGGTAATTAGGAAATTGTGGCTCTATTTTTCTCATATGTGTCATCTCAGTTGCAAGTTTCTGATAAGCAATTGTGGTGCACTATATCAGTTGCGGCTTTGTTTTCAACAATTGCAGTGCAAGATATCAATTTCAATTTTTTGATTAATAGTTGTGACACATAATGTAGTTGTAAGCCTGTTTTGATTAGTTATAGTTAATAGAGAGTTTGTTTTGAAATTTTGATGTTTTGGTATGGTTTTCGGATTGATTTTTGACTACTTTTGATGTGATTTTATGAATTTGTCTTTGGAAAACACGGAAAATAATCAACAAACACTTGTTTTGGTCTTACTTGAGTGTAAAAATGTGTAAGGTGTTAAAAAGACACTCGTAGACAATGCACATCCTAGGTTGGAAAAGATACTACCTGTTGAGTCCCTACTTGGATTACTCCAAACACTTAGACAAAGCAAATAGCTAGAGACCTTGGTGGCGCTAGATCCCCTTACATGGCATGGGCTCACCAAGATCTCTTACCCCCTAAGATCCAAAAACCTTGAGGGATTCCCTATCTCTACAATGAATAGTGGAACGTACGATGGCTTTAGAATGATTGTTCCTACACCAGCAAGTAAAGGGTTTTTGGCCACTAAAACAATTGGTTCTTATTTTGTGTTTCAGGTAAATACTGGTGCCCATGTGCGAGGAAAGATTAGCTCAATTAAGAGGCCTCCCAGTCCCTTCTTAAGAAATTATTTTGACATATCATGCAAATACTAGGGGTGGCACTTATCTGCATAGGACATCCTCACCAAGTGATTGAAGACTATCCCAACGATCACAGCAATGTATATAGAAGACCGAAACAAAGTGTCACTTGGGTTGTTCCCTCTCACAAGATGGGAGGCAAGCCCTCTAAGGGTATACAAGTGAGAAAGTACGTTGTTTTTTATCTCTCAGATCGCATGAAGTGCAAGGAGAGAGCATACACAATGCCTTTTTCTCACACTCGCAAGGGGTTCATTTTAAAAAGAAAATCCCAAATCAAAATATGTGGGTGGTTGTACAAAATTCCAAAGGAATTCTTTTGATTCTCAAGATCGCTAAGCGGCATGAGAGAAGAGCATACACATCCAAAGACAAGATGTAAACCACAAGGCAATGCAAGCACTAGTTTATTTTGACCCCACTTATTATGTCAAACAAACACTTATGTTCTTTTTAAACCGATGATGTGTGATGCAAGTTCATTTTAATTCCCATGAGTGAAGATATGCATTTTGTTGTTCATTTTAACCCTTTATGAATGAAAATGCATGTTCATTTTAACCTTTATGAGTGTGATGCAAATTTATAGTTTTAAAACAAAATTGATTAACTTTAAAGGAAATGATGGTAAGCTCGATTGTTTCTAAAGAAACAGTTTTAACTCCTCAAATCTGATGCCATATGCTGAGAACAAATGATTAGCAAACCAAAAACCCTATCCTAAAGAAAACCCAAAAGGAAAAATTCAAATAAAACTTAAAACAAAAAACTTATGCCTCACCAGGTAGTTGCGTCATCCTGGATCATAGTTGCGGTACTATACTACATTGTTTGGGCCTGCAATTGCATCATTTTTCAAACCTGAGAGGTCGTGTACAATTGTGTCAATCCCCTTCACAATTGCATCATTTTTTCAAATTTTGGGTCCGTTCCTTTAGTTGTGTCATTGTTTTGACGCTTAGTTGTGTCATATTTTTTAATTTAAAAAATGCACCTTCAGTTGCATCGTTGCACTTTGCAATTGGGGCTCACGACTCATTACACAACAAAAACAAAAAAGAAACATGGGTTTTTCTACAAATTTCATCCATTTCATGTCAAGTTCACCAATGTAAGATAGGAAAAGCAAGTAGCATAGATAAAGTGACAACCATTACACTAATCTAAGTTATAAATCCAATCAAAACAAGAGAGAACAATCAAATAAAAGGAGTAAAATGAAAGCAATAGAACAAAGCACTCCCCATGTTTGAAGTTGAATCACCCCCCTTGTCTCTCCTCAAACAGCTTTTGCAACCTTTCCCTTAGTTTGTTGTGTGTGTATACGAGTACCTACAAACAATAAGCATGAAATTCAGAGATGTGTGGTTGTTAAATCAGAAATGGAGGAGAAGAGCTTCTTTTATAGACAGCCATTCGAATGGACAAACAAGATCAAGCTTCTAGAAAGATTTCAATATCAACAGTTGAGGAGACATGCACCACAGAGTAGTGGGCTAGGGACAACTATGAAATGGACGGTTGAGATTGAAAAGAGACCAAAGACAATCAATTGCTGAGATTTGAAAATGAGATAGTGAAGGGAGATAGTGGAGAAATTAAAAATTAAAATCAATTAATTCATG
>VDFB02003383.1:0-17917 GCA_007258455.2 Sequoia sempervirens | reverse complement strand
TAACTAAAGGAAGACATAATGCGAGCGCGTTATTTGTTGCTAGTAATGCTCCTTGAAGAGGGAAAATGTCAAAAGCAAAATATAACGAGAACGCGTTATAACACATTTACGTTATATTTTGCATTGGGAATCCTCGAGCCTTAGCTTTGGTATTTGCCTTGGAATACCAACCCAAAGGCTTGGAGGGCATTCCCAAAGACCAGAGACGTGTTTTTTCTAAATTCAACAAATTTTCACATAATCGGGTTCGTGCTCACCATCAAGATTGCATCCGGTTCAATATCAAGAAAATCAAACACATGGGTAATGTTAGGTTCTTTTATTAGCTTTCCAATCCATGTAATTTTTTTCTTAATTTTCTAACAATGTTAAGCCTTTCATCCATAATTTATTTTGTTTCAGGATGTCCGCTTTCTCTCAAAAAGTAGTGTTTGTATTTTTTTCGCTATAAATTAACCGCTCATCAAAATTTGAAATAAATTACATTTTTAGAAACTAGACTCCATTCTACAATTTAAAAAAAACAATTTTTTTTAAAAATCTATTAGTTTCAAAAAAATTTAGGGGGAGCACGGCCAAAATTCTGCTTTTTAGGAAGTGCCCACTTAGAAAATTAATAAAAAATCAAATATTCATTAAAAAATTATCAGAAAAAATCCTGTCCCTACTACATACTATTATCTAACTTCTGACTAGAGCGATTTTAAAAATACTACAAAAAATTTCACCGTGCTCGGGTCACACAAGAGTTGCTATGTTATGTTTTTTTGACAAAAACAACAACAATTTATGTGCATCCCTCTTTTGAACCCCTTAATCTCAACCATTTTCAAAATAAATTAGTAGTTTAGAAAGTAGACTCGGAGCACTGCGGTCCTTGTTTGTGTTCCATCTAAAATTTTTGAGTGTAGCTATCCTCAATTTCACGTCCAAGGTTAGTATTTCCTGATTTCAGAAAAAAAGTGGCCACTTAAGCCCCTTTTTTGGGAACCATCTTGGTGCACTTACCCTTAGCTTAAAAATGACTTTAGAAGCTTGTTTATATAGGAATTACACCTAATTTATCATTATTTAGATCTCAAAAGCTAACATCAACCAAAATTTTGAATTAAAAACTTGAATTTCTCGCTCAAACCCTAAAAAGGGCCCAAGTGGGACTCATATGCCCAAGGTGGCGTATGAGTCCCACCCTAGATTTTCAGGATGGGTTGTTAAAAATTTTAATGCTTTTGATGATTTTGTTGGGATTTTAGTTGAAATAAGCCCCGAAATCCGAAATAAAAGGTCTTAGGGGCCTATTAATGAAGATTTAAAAGGGTATCTAATGCAAGGGTACCAAAATAGGTCCAAATTAGGCAAGAAATTGCACTATAGATCCAAGAAGGGAGCATAATTTTCATTGCCACAATAATTATCTCCCCCCAATGTCTAGCAATGTACGAAAACAAATGGATGTATGGATATATGGATTCCAAGGATTATCTTGTGATAGGATAACATGTTCAGATAGAGTATTCCCCTTTGGACAATGCCTCATGGCTTAGATAATGTTGGATAGTGACCCATATCAAGATGTTTACCATAAGCAAGTGTGAAGTGTACACCGGACCTTTGTCAAGATTAAGATAAGTTGTATTTGGATGAAAATGGGTTGGATGAATGGTTCATGGATTTATTGTGGATAAGATTAGATGCTTAAACCTGAAGTGGTGCATGTAGAAGCTCAATTCTACACATGATGCCTATTTGCCAGGTTTTCATCATAGTACTTGTCTAAAGCACCACCATAGTGGTTTTCAATGGAGGATGATTTTTATCTTTTTCTCTTTTCTTTAGTTTTTAATTTCATTATTATTATTATTTTTGAAGATTTATGTTCATGTTGAACCACCTGATGGTGTTGATGTAGATGTTGTTGGTGTTGATATAAATGTTGTTGCTATCATGATGTGCCAATGATATCTTGCTTGAAGGAGTTGTTTTACTAAGATACAAGCGCTTGAATGTAACCCATAATAATTCTTGTCTTCTTTGTTGATATCAAAGTTTTAACCTTGCCTAGATGCACACATCGTGATAGGGTGCCTTTAGAGTCCTTATGATAAATATTTGTTGCTAATACACGGTCAATATGAGATTTGGATAGTGTGGATGTCGAAATGGATGGTAAAATGTGTTGAGGGATATAAGATTCAAATGGATTGGTCGACAGTTTGAAATCTTTTATTTTCCAAACTTGGGAGGATGAACACTAATGGGTGGATATGGAGATTCAATTGGGACCAACTTCTTCATATACCTTGTAGATTGCTTTTGAAGCTTTCTTTTGCATTATTAGACATTTTTGATAGATGAACTTCCCCTTTTTATTTTTCCCCATAGTTTCTTTGACTAATGGAGTTTGATAGGGATGATTTTCTTGCTTTTGATTTGGTATCCATTTGAATTTTGCTTGTCCATTTTTTTTTACCGATTCTTTTGCTTCAATGAATTGTTTCATTCTTTGAAATAATTTTTTCTCTTGTTGTTGGTCCCAATTAGAGGGTTGAAATATATGTGGATGATGGTTCATGATATGGCTAGTTGTAGTGTTGGTAGCAATTTCATCATAAGGAATATTCGTGCTCTCTATGTTGATATTTGCATTAGATAAAGTTTCCCCCAATATTATAGAGGTATAACTGATATGTTTAGATTCCTTAATTGTTGAATAACCAAGACCTTGATGCTTAGGATTGTCTATAATCTATACTGGTTCTAGGATACCCTGTTCATGTAGGCTTAATCCTCTACCTTGATAATGTATTCATTGAAAAAATTTATTTGCAATAGGATATGATTTATCTTGGAAACAAGGTGCTCATCCTTTTCTGCTTGTTATGGATCTTCAAAGGTGATAGCTTCTTCATTGGTAAGATAGCTTTCTCTGAAAAAGGTAACTGATCCAAGTTTATAAGTGATAGGATCCTCAATATGTGGGATAACTTCCTGATTAGTATCTTCAGCTTGATATTCAAAGGATGTTTCTAATTCACAATTTGTGTAGAATTATTCTTCATGATCCATTTTTGCTTGTTCTTCAAAGGATGTTTTTGATTCACAATTCATGTAGAAGTCTTCTTCATGATCAATTTTTGATATGTCTATAGATTCTTCTATGCCTTGATCATGTGTAAAGATGTTAAGAGTAGAAGACTCTTGTTCATTGTTAATGAAGTTGAGAGTAAGATAATCTTGTTCCTTGGTAATAATGTTAAGATTATGAGACTCTTATTTTAGATGATCATCTACATGTGTCCTTTAGGAGTAAGAATCTCATGGGTAGATGTAGGAGTGGGTGACATATGGATATGATCATTGTTTACAAAGTCTTGTATGGTTTGGAAGATATTTATTAAATCATTGTAGTATCTTAGAGATGTGGATCTTTGATCTTGGATTTTATCAGAGCTATCTTTAGTATCATATTGGAATAGACTTGTTAGATCTTAAGAAGACTTGGATCCTTGATCTTGACTGATTTTAGAACTGCTTTTGATATGCTTTGGATCAAGTTCTTGACATGGGTCAAATTCAGAGAAGGATTAATTGCAAAGGGTTCTTGAATGTCTTCCTTGGGCATGGGTATTGGTTTAAGAATCCCTTGATCTTCAAGTGAATATGGATCAAGTGATTGAATTAAGGATTTTTTTAATATCAACAAGCATGAGCTCAAATGATGTCAATATGTCTTGGAAAGGACAATTGCTAGACTTAGGTGAAGGATTTTGATCATGCTTGGAGATAAATTCTTCAGATATGTCATCTTGCTCCTTAGATGATGTAGAGACATTGTCAATGTGATCATTGGTAGATAGATCTTGGGTGTTTTTTTCAACGATTGAGGTAGAGATATTGTCAATGTTTTCAAGCATGAGATCAAATAATGTTAAGATTTTTTGAAATGGATCATTATTGGATATTGATGGATTATCTTGGTCATGCTTTGAAAAAGTATCTATGTCTTCTATCCCATTATGTGAGGTAAAGACATCTTCAATGTGATTGTTGGTGGATGGATCTTGATCATTGTCTTTAACATTTGAGGTTGAGATATTGTCAATGTCATCATCAGTGGTTGAACCTTGGATTTTTTCTTCAACAGTTATTTCTCCTTGATCAATAAGGTCTTGTATGAGATTTTTGAGTTTAATACATTTGGATGCATCATGACCTTTTGCTCTATGATATTCACAATTAGCCTTGTCATCGTACCCTGGAGTTTTGAAGATATGTTCATAATTACCTAATGATTTTGGAAGTGTGATAAGTTTAGCATGGAATAAAGTGTTTAACACCACCTCAATTGCCTCCCCTAAAGGAGTATATTTACATTTAGTTGTGCTATGGGATGGCAACAACTATTTTTGGGGTGATAATTGTTGAGGTTGTTGATGATATGTCATGTTTTGATGTTGTAAGAATAGATCGTGTTGTTGATGTTGTGGTTGTTGATGATGTTGAACATGTTGTTGATGATATGAATCCATGTTTTGATGATTGCTAAGATGTTGTCGATATTGTGACTCACTATTTTGATAGTATGGTTGATAGATTTATGAGTTCTTAAATTGATTAAAATCTAACATGTGACAAGGTATTCCAAAGTCTTGAATAGGGACACCCAAAGTTGCTATGTTGCTGTAGCTAGTGGGGTATGATGACACCATGTGAGTATACAGTGGGACTGAATTTAGATGATAGATTGACATTGAGATGTTGTTGGGATGTTATGGTTGCTTGTTGTAATGTTTTGTTTTGAAGTTTTTTTTTATGTATAAAGGGGATGTGTGTAAACCTTTTGGATATTGAAAGATGTTGATTGTTTGTTATGGATTGATGTTGGGATAGTTGGACGATCAAGTTCAAAGTTGGATGATAAGATTTTTCTACTCAACCCTATGATAAGGAGATGAACCAATTTTGGGTGTTGTTGGGTAAATGAAGCTATGATGTTTGATGTTTGATTTGACACTAGTTTTAAAACACAATAGTTCACAAGACTCAAATCGATGCTTTGCTATGTTTTAGAGGATATGGTGCTTGCTTTACTTGAACTAACTATGAGGTTGCAAGTAACTTGGTTGCTCTAAAAACACTAGCAAGATAATGGTTTGATTTCTTGGGTTCAATATGTGTCCAAGACTAGGTTGATGTTTGGTTGCTGATATGATGATGATGAAGGATGTTGATAAGCTATGGTGCAAATGTTGTGTTGATGTTATGTCCAAAAGATTGTAGTGACAAACCCTATGTTTAAACCAAGTCCAAAATGAAGGATGGTGATGTTGGATTTCTGACTGACAAGTCCAATGATGTTCTCTAATAACTAAATGGAGTTTTTTAGACCAATGTTTGAAAATTAGTTGTTTTGACCAATTTTGAGATAAGTCTATAAGTAGGTCAATAGTAGTTTTGTTTAAGGCAATAGTGGCAGGATTTTAGGTCTTAGCGACCTACATTTGTGTTAAACAACTGCATGATAAAGTTTTCAAAAGTGACTGTTTTAACAATAATTGTTATTAACCAGTGACAATGATAGCAGCTAATCTGAGCAATAGTGAGAATTTTTTTAGGTTGATTATAGTAGCAGCCAAACTTGACAATAGCGACTCTATTTCAATAGTTTCTAGCTCAATGATGGCAGTTTGTTGAATAAGTTTGCAAATATGATTGTGTTTGATCTAATACTTTGGTGATCTATTTTGATGGAAAGTGATGCATATGACATACAATTTTGAGATTCAATGATATAGCCTAAATATTATAAGTTAATACATCCTAAGGAATAAAGGTATGCTCTTCTTTGTAGGCTTACCTCACCCCTGAAGGAGTGATTTTAAATTGAATCTATAGAGAGAACAAATAGGATATATCAAGGAAATGTATCATCTTGATACTCCAAGTCAAAGGGGATTAACCCTTAAGCTTTATGCCTCATCTATAATTCTAACATGGTAAGTAACTTCTAGGAACAATGATATTCCTGCGCACTACTTTGAAGAATGTTTCAAAAAATTGGATAGGCTTCTAAAACAAGGTGTTTAATGACAACCGTGGACACTACGACACATAGTTCATATGTAAGACACTAAAGGCTTTAATCGTTCCTACACAACCCATTATATTCATACAAGGATGAGGCACGGTATGCTATTCCTACCTAGATATAAGCTACTTTCTTTTGATTTTGCAAACTTTATATAGCCCGTCAGTGAACGTGATTTTTGGGTCGCTTATGAGTTCTCCATTACGGGATGTGTCTCATAGGCAGGCCCTTATCCTAAAAAATGGGTGACCACAAAAAAGTGCAAAGAGTCCAAAGTGTTTCTTGTCATCCAAGACCGTCAAAAGACGTAGGGGAGAGGATACGTACTTGGCTTTTCAATAATGTTGGACACAATAGAAAATTTATAACAATTTGATTTTAAGCCCAAAAATGAAGTGTTTTGAAGATACCAATTCTTGTTTTAGATGCACCAACTTTAAATATTTGAGACTTTCAAACAAGAAATGTCATAAATCATTTGGTTGTCATTGCAATTAGAAAAGATGAAATGTTCAATTTTATGCACCAAAATGAAACATGAAGTTTGTAACCAAGTTTTAATTCACCAAATATAAATGTTCAAGTTGTCTTGTTCATTTTTATTGCACCAAAAGAAAATGAGTTCGTTTTAAGAGCACCAAATGTAAAAATTCAACTTGTCTTGTTCATTTTTAATGCACCAAAAGAAAGTGAGTTCATTTTAAGAGCACCAAATGTAAACATTCAAGTTGTTTTGTTCATTTTTAATGCACCAAAAGAAAGTGAGTTCATTTTAAGAGCACCAAATGTAAACGTTCAAGTTGTCTTGTTCATTTTTAGTGCACTAAAGGAAAGTGAATTCATTTTTAAAGCATCAAATATAAATGTTCAAGTTGTCTTGTTCAGTTTTAGTGCACCAAAGGAAAGTGAATTCATTTTAAAAGGATCAAATGTAAATGTTCAAGTTGTGTTGTTCAATTTTAGTGCACCAAGGGAAGATAAATTCATTTTAAAGCATCAAATGTAAATTGTGAAAACTAATCCTCTAATGGCCACAAGCTGTAAACAAAGATATTAGTAGCAAGAAAAACCTTATTCTACTGAACTAAACTTACAAAAAATTGTTCAAAAAGAAGAGAAAAAAAGAAATGAAAAAAACAAAAAACAAAAAAGATTGACAATTTTTTTACCCTTTTTGAACAATTATTGCAACAATTTCAAGTAGCAACAACTTTCTCAAATTTTCATCAAATTTGAAATTGCCAACTATTTTGGAAAGATAAAATGAAGATTTGCAAAACCCAAAAACCTTTATCTAAAATTTTCCATGTAGAATTTATTAGAGATGAATGAAACACATGAATTTTAAAGGTTAGCAACATAAATTAAAACAAAAAACACAACAAACTAAACTTGTGATAACTTTTTATATTTTTTCATGAAATTAAAAATTGCAAAAATCTACAGAAAGTTAAGAGTGAGATTTAGAAAACCCATAAATGGTTTTACAAAATTCCGCTTGTCCATTTTTTATGATTAAAATAATATGACAGGTTTTAATCGAATTCTCGGCTATAACCTACAAAATTCTTAAAAAACCACTCTAAAGATTAATCTGGCATGCCAAAATGTGTAAGAGGAAATTGGATCAACAAAATTACAACAATGAAATCAAATGAATTGAAATCAAAACAAAGATTAGTCCCAACCTACATCATGAAATGCGACTGCCATAGTTTTGAATTCAAGCAATAAGATTAAATAATCAATTGAACTCAAAACAAACAACCTTACCATCCCATGTTGGAGTGTATTCGTATTGATAATGGATGTTGGATTTGTTGGATCAAGACAAAGCCTCCATTGTAAAAGGCTTCAAAAGTAGTAGTCATGGTGATCTTGAATGCAAGAATGTGCTAAACGTGCTTCAATAGTCAGTTTGACATGACGTCTCCATAAATTCTCTAGATTATTCGATCTCTTTTTGAGAAGGACGAAGGTTGTTTTATAGATTTTTAGGTTTTAGATGAATGATTAGTATTCAACAATTAAAGATCAAGATCAAAAATTGAGAACTGTTGAGAGGAAATAGATTGATTAGTTAGCTCATCTGATTGATCCAATTAAGGATTTTAATTGAATAATCAATGGGATTAGATTGAATGATTCATGGGATTGAAGAAATCAAGTCGAGTGTTTAATGGGTTCAAAGAAATCAGGTTGAGTGTTTAAAGGGATTGAAGAAATCAGACCGAGTGTTTAATGGGATTAGCATAATTGGTGGGATTGGGAACAAATTGAAAAATCAATGGTCATGATTTATTCAATCAAGATATGTGATGATGTATTAATTATTTTAATAATTAATTAATGTTTGAGAAGAATGTGCAAGTTGTATTTGACTTCAATAAATAAAGTATATTTATTTATTTGACCATGTTGAGTGATTTTGGGGGAATTGAATAATTGATTTAATTATTCAAATTAGGAGAAGGGAAAGTGGCTTAATTAAATTATTAATGATAACAATTTAATTAATTTAGAAGAATAAGGTTTGTTAGTGACATAACTAAATAATTTGTATTATTTAATTAATCAGGAGGAAGATTTAAAGTTATAATTAAAGATATAATTAAATAAATAGGATTTACTTATTTAATCAAGAAGATTAATTGAAATGAATTAATTAAATAACATAAAGTCATTTAATTAATAGTGAAAATATGATTTTAGACAATAATTAAATAATTGAACATTATTTAATCATTAGGAAAAATGTTAAAAATGCTAGTTCATAGGCTAGGATAATTTTAGGTATCTACATTATTTTTTCTCATTTTCTTGGCATGAAGCTAAATTCTTTAGATATCAAACATAATTTATCAAAATAATAAAAATAATAGTTGATAACTATGAAATTCAATAAAAAAAAATGGAATTATAATGTTTTAAGCCAATACAAGAAAAAATTAGTTAGTTTTGTCAAATATGATTCAAATTTCATAAAATATAAAAACAATGGATGATAATATCAAATTAAAATATAAAAAGCATATAATTATAATCTTTAGCTTATGCAAAAATCAAAATCAAATCAAACAAGTTCACATAGTGCGATGAGGAGATACAAAAGAAATGGGGCAAGTTGAAAAGGCCCAAAGGACACTTAAAAGATAAAGTGAGAAACAGGGAAGGGGTAGTATGGAAATTCCCAACACAAGAAATTCAAGCCCAGTAGGGGTTGCTTATATCATCAAGGATAGTGAAGGCATATGTAAATGGGCTTTGTCCAAAAAGATAGGCATTACAACCAATAATGAGGCTAAAATGGAGGCATTGTCTCTAGGTCTGTGGTCATGCAAAGTGAAAGGCATTAAACAGATAGAAGTAGAAGGACACTTGCTTAATGCATACAAGCAATAAGGAAAAAAGAAACACCCAACTGGAAACTACAGGCTTGGGTCCAGAAAGTATGGGAGTTATTAGAACAATTCAAGGACTTCTCATTAACACATGTATATAGAGAGGCCAATGGGGTTGCAGACCTACTAGCCAATATTAGTGTTAGACAGGATAAAAAAATCATTATGGAAGAAGATCCCAATAATTGGGAAGGTCTAAAAGATTTAATACTAAAGGATCAACATAACAATGGGTAAAATTGCAACAATAAACAACAAGTTTAGACATAATAAGCATATTAACTCTTGACCAAAACATAGCTATTACTAGGAAAAAACTCATTAAATATTTAGATAGCCTATAAATGCCTAAGATACTTCAAACTTCACTTCAAAAACTTGAACTTGGCTCCCACACCTTGTTACCAATAGTTGTCATAGATTCAAACCTACTCCCTTATCTAGACTCCCTGCTAATGGGTGTAAGGGGATTTGGATTGTGGCATTTAGATTAAGTGAACAACCTCAGGGCAAAAAATCTAATCTTTGAAGGGGTATTGTTCTTCTGTGAAATAAGAATCCATTGAACTCATGTTTAAAAGACAATGTTATCCCTTTACCCCATAACCTCCTTTTTCTTAAACAAAAATTAATATATGTTATACATTTGGAACTATGTTCCACGGCCTGTTGGGGATGGGGATGGTAGGGGACACATTTTCAGGACATTTCCTAAGGGGCAATTTTTAGGGGATGACAGGGGGTGTCGACATACAAAATACATATATATATATATATGATTTTTTCAAAATTTATTAATATATTAGAGAGAGAGGGAAAGGGAGATAGATATGTCAATAAATTAATAATTGATAACAACAATATCAATAAGTAAATTGTGAGAGTAGTACTACAACAACATAAGAAATGTCATTAAAGCATTATAAAATTTATCACAACAGTATCAAACATAATAAAACCATGGTCTATCAATATGAAATATCCAAATGTCTCAAACATGTATTCAAAAGTCTCAAAGTTCAAACATGAAAATCAAAATATTAAATACAACAATCTATGAAATTAAGCCTCATTCGGGCTATGAATATCTAAAGACTTAGAACTATCTGAGTTACTCTCATCCTTTGGCAAGGGTGGAACTAAAAAAAATAATATTTAGTCTTTTTCAGACTTTAGCCCAAACAATTAAAACATTAAACAGTTGGTGGGCCCCGCGCGAAGGAACTAAACCTTTAAAAAATCATTTTTTAATATATTTTGACTTGCAGCTTGTGGGGGACAACTAGTCATCCCTGGTACAGGGAACCGTCCCCAATCCGTCCCTAATCCATATAGGGGACGAGGAAACATCCCCAATCCGTCCCCAATCTGTATCAAGGACAGGGAAACGTTTCCTGGAGTTTCTGATGGATTTTTCATTTTCGGGGACGACAAGGGGACGTCCCCTTTGCATCCCCCCATCCCTGGGATGACAAGGGATGGGAACAGGGGGTTTTGGGGCAGGGGATGCGTCCCCGTGTAACCTTGATTTGGAGGCATCTATTCTAAATCTTGGGTAATTTTCACAAAATGGTCATCACATATTAGAAATGTAATACTCTACTTTAGTAGGAAAAAAACCAAAATATAAAATACAGTCCATGAAGCTTGATTTAGAACAAAATAATTACAATTCAAAATCCCATAGTTGGGCCTGAAATTGGAAGTGTGTGAAAATAGGAACATACAAACTTTCAAAAAGATAATTAAACACAAAATTCCAATATTTGATACGAATTGAAGATATATGTAATTTATAATATCCATAGTCTTTATAAATGATTTATAGAGTCCATAATTTACACATTTCATAACTAGGCCAGATAAGACCATATTGATTGTCTTAGACTTTAAGAACTTTAACCCTAAACTTATAAGCTTTTAACTGAATCCTAGGGTATAAATTTTGTGCACCCTATTTACAAAAGGGGCTTGTCAAATTTTCCTTGCTATTTTAACATTTTACATTTTCCTAGTAATTTTTGTCATCTTTTCTTAATCTATAACCTAGGGTTTCTTTTCGCTATACCTTAAACTATGAAAAAACTTGCAACTGTACTAGTAGGGCTCCTTTTGACTGGCTGTAGGCTGGTTCAATCTTCATCTAATTCAACAAAATGGGCAATCCATTGAAAATATTGAACGAGAACGTAATGGTATAGGCGCTTCAAGAAATCATAGCCATCTTTAACCCTGAATCAATGCATCCAATATTCGGTTCCTGAATGTTCCAGTAGGAATGGCAAAAATTCAACATTGGGGTCCTGATGGTGGCCCAAATCCCTGGGTCGAGGAACCCCCTCACCCAAACGGGAGGCTTTAATTACCTCATCCAAATAACCTAGATACGTGAACCAATGTAATGATGTAATAATATGGCAAATAACCTGTGTGTTATTACGCATGTTTTTCACTGATTTTTGGGTGTTACCCCCTAGGTAACAACTTACCTTACATAAAAAAAACCTTCCAACTTCAATGCACAAAAAAAATAAAATTAGCTAGTTTATTCAAACAATGATTATAATTTCTCAAAATAATGAAAAGTAAGATGTTATGTCCTAAAATATATAAAGCACAATAAAAATAGAGCATGTGGGTCTAAATTCATGTGTGTCATTTTTTAGATGATTATTCTATTTTTTATGTTAATTAAAATGTGTGCACATTATAATGTGCACATGTTATAAATTGCTTTTTTAGATGTTGACCAGTAGGTTAGGATTTTCCTTATATATCCAACTAAAAGGATTGGACCTACATGTGACACACCTAGAGATGTGTTTTGTAAAAAAAATACAAAAAAAAGTAAATGTGAAGTGTACTCTCCATCAGACTTGCACATTTTTAGACATTATTTTAAACAATACTATTACATTAAGCTCTCTATTACCATTCTAACTATATTTATTTTTTCTAAAATTCAAATACATCAAGGCTTTCATCTTCAATTTATTTTGCCAGTGTCTTTACTTTTGATAAAAGTCCTATGTACATATTTTTTTGTGTCATTTTTTATCCACTCAACCAAACTTGAAACAAATTACATTTTTACATTTTAGAACCTATTTTTTATACATTAAGAATATATTTTTAATTAGTTTTCTCAAAATTAAAGGGAGAGCATGCTTGATTTTTTTAGGATGTGTCCACACTAAAAATTAGTAAAGACATACATACATACATACATACATACATACATGCATACATACATACATATACATATACATATATACAAATACATATACACATACATATACATATACATATACATACATATATACATACACACAAACGCATGCATATATACACATACATATACATATATATTAAAAAATTAATTGAAAAATGAAGCAGAAACTATACATTATGTTAGTTAACTTTTCACTAAAGAAATTTGTGAAATGCTTTAAAATCAACATATTAGAGAGAACATACTAATGCTATACTATATTTTTTAAGAAAACAAGACTACTTTGTTTGGTCCCCTATTTGACCCTCTTAATCTCCACTATTTAAAAAAAATGTAGTTTAAAAACCATATTCTTAGCATTACTATTCTTGTTCCTATCATATATTCAAATTTTGAGCATGAGTATCCCAAATTTCTCATCCAAGACCAATTTATATCGATTTCAAGAAAAAATTATTATGTTTGACCCCTTTTGATCCCACACTTCTATTCAAATACTTTGGTCTTGTCTCCTCCAAAAGAAAACAGATGTGGCCCTATCTTCCCAATTCGAATAATTTTTTTTTTGTTTTTTTTTCATCAATCTTTTCACCTAATTTGGCCATTATGCTTGTGTGCTAAAATATTTGAATTGAAACCTAGGGTGTCATATTTAAGGAGAAGCCTTAGGTCATTATTTTTCATTAGAGAAGTGAATCATTACATCACATAGTCCTATTAGAACATATCAAGAGCATATTATTGCATCACACAAACTGCATCTAACATCGATCTAAATATTCTTCAAGTCTAAAGGCACTTGTACAATCAATAATATAGCCATGATTAGCATCAAGGAAGTAAAAAAAATAATTTTATTTACTAGTAACAAGCTCCTCAAGGTGCTTCATAGCAACATTAGGTCTTGTAAGTACATATCATTTTAGGCAAGTCGTAGAAGTATATGCAAAAATAGAGGATGAAATCATGACTAGTGGGATAAAATCATGCTATTGAAGAGTGGATCATCTATGCATTCCCATCTAGATAAAGCATAATTTATAAGTAGGTCTATGATATTACACACAATAGTGATCCATGGATCCAATCATTGTGCATTGTCTATAATAAAATATCTTTCATCGACAACAAGCAAATACTTACATCTAAACTTTAAATTTATTTATTTGATCATTTGCAAGTCTCAACACATATTTATAACTAAATTTGACTAATATTAATTAATTTATCATTTAATTAAAGCTTAAATAAATATCATAAAGTGTTAATTTAATCTCCACAACTTCTAATCAAAGAATAAAGCTAATAGAACTTTCCCATAGAAAATAAACATGTTCCACTCTACTTAAACATTATTTGATTCAACAATAATAATAAATTCTACACCTAATACACTGGAAAAAAATATATAAATAATTATACTATTTTTAAGTCACCACCTTTAATTGTTGGCTTTGACAAGGCACTCTCCTCATAACTTCCCACTCATGGTCAATATTAAAACATAATTGTAAATAATATTAAGTGCTTCTGATGAACTACATGTCCATTAAGCTTGAAAATGTAGAGTGGATCAGGACTCGTCAATTAAAAAGACAAAAATTCTTTTCACTGGTCAAATCTGTGCTTTATACGGTGCGTTCCAAGGAAGCATAATCCCATTATGCCCATAAAACTTTTTCTTCTTTAAATTAATTATCTGGGTGATCCTTCCACAAAAATACATTTAAATTAGTAAGGAAGTATGTGAACTTATCCTTTCTCAAATAAGTTAAACATGTCAAATTTAATATACACTGGAAATCCGTTTTCTCTATTTAAGATGCATGGAATCCCCAGTTTTCATAAGGAAGTTATTTTTCTGCTGATTGCCTGAAACAAAATACCATGAAAGCAATTACATGGTTTGTTGTTGCATTTGTTGCACTACAACATGTTGAAACAGTCAGTGGCCAGCTTAACTATTATTTCTATACAAGTACTTGTCCAGATCTGGAGAAAATTGTGTTCAATGCTGTGAGGTCTGCTGTGATGAATGAGACAAGAATGGCAGCTTCTCTTCTTCGTCTTCATTTCCACGACTGTTTTATTAATGTAATTTCTCTTGCTTTTCTTGGTATTGCCTCAAGTTATTTTAGTTTTTAGTTTTTCTATTAACAAATTGTCTGGTGTTGTGGTAGAATGCTTTTTCTGTTTCTTAAATTGGTATTCTAATTCATTCAATAAGTCTGTGTCAAGAATGCTGTTGTAGCCTATTCTGCAGATCTGGTATCTAGCTGTAGTTTTACAGTGCCATTGAGGTATTTATTGTTTTCTAGATTTAAATGCAAATTTTTTTGTTTAATTCCTTGGATCTGTTTTTACAGGGTTGTGATGGCTCAGTTTTGCTTGATGACACAGATAGCATGATAGGAGAGAAAACTGCAAATCCTAATCGTAACTCAGCCAGAGGATTCGAAGTGATTGATAATATAAAAATGGCTGTGGAAAATTCATGCAAGGCCACAGTTTCATGTGCAGACATTCTCAGCCTTGCAGCTAGAGATTCAGTCTACCTTGTATGTATTTTTAGTTTTTATGGGTTTTACATCATTTTCATTCCATCTCACATATGGTCAATTATCGTACATATTCATAATTCAATACATTTAGTGCGTTTAAGTTGATTGGATGGGCATAGTTCATTTGTTTATTTTGTTTTGGATGATTTAAGAGTGGAGGGCCTTACTGGCCTGTAAGCCTTGGAAGAAGAGATGGAAAGACAGCAAGTAAAAGTGCAGCAAATGCCAATCTGCCATCACCTTTTGAGTCTCTTGATTCAATCATTAACAAATTTCAGGCTGTTGGGCTTTCAGTTAAAGATGTGGTAGTACTATCAGGTAATATGTATGCGAGATGGCTTTTAAGCCAAATTAGTCAATTGTTTATCTTATGGCATTGGATATAAATGTAATTTAGACTTCATCTTACTTTCATTAAAATTCCCAAGACTGCATGTTATGTTCTTTTGTAATTGGGCCTATCAATTTCACTATGTAGATGGTATCAGTTGGTTTTTAAATTTGGTTACTTGATATTGATGTGTCGTAAACTGTGTGATGTGTTCAGGTGCTCATACAATAGGTGCTGCTCACTGCAATACTTTCAAATCAAGGCTCTTCAATTTCAAGGGTACAAGCAACCCAGACCTAACAATTGAGCCATCTTTATTGGGAAACCTGCAAACTTTATGTCCAGAAGGCAGCAATGATCCTAGCACACTAGCTTCACTGGACCCTACGACACAAAACATATTTGACAATGCCTACTTCAGAAATCTTCAGAACAATAAAGGTGTTCTTCAATCTGATCAGACTTTGTTTTCAACTCCAAATGCATCTACTTTACCTTATGTTAACTTCTACAGCAATTATCCCCATGCCTTCTTCATAGAATTTCATATGTCTATGATAAAGTTGGCAAACCTAAATGTTCTCACTGGATCAGATGGAGAGATTAGGAAAAATTGCAGGTTTGTCAATTGACAAATTGCCTTGGATAAAGTTTTAAGAAAATAAGTATTAATATAATTAAAAGAAATGGCAATATTATTATCAAGTAAAGGAGTTTGAGATTGCAGTTGTGGGTCTTGTTGGGTATGTGAAGGGATCCTTCTTGAAGGATGAAGGAAAATCAGAAGGTGTGATTATGTGTCTTTTGATTGAGATTGGTTCTTCTTCAAAAAAGGGCAGGATGGACTAAAAAGGCAGCACGGGCCAAATAAGTCAAGCTTTAACTCGACTTCAAAGCTCTTTGGTGAGGTTTGGATTTAAACCTCCTTAATGGTTGTTATGGATGTCCCTCTATTGTATTTTGTTGTTTGTTCCTTTGGGGCATTTAAATTTTAAGGCCTATCTCATTGTTAGTTATAATTTCATGTTGTTGTACAAGGTTTTGAGGTCCTTTCAAAACTCTTTTCTAACCAAAAATATTGATAATATTATTATCAAAAGACAATACTCGTCAGCTGAAAATTAGTTTAAAGGTCAATTTATGCTTCCTAATAATGATAGATCCCATTATCATTGTTTTTTTAACATGTTCTTGGCTTCTTGCTATTTTATGAATGTTGGTTGCTATAATTATTCACTTGCCCAATGAAGTGTTGTTAAATGTATTTTTAATAAATTTTCCTTTTAAATATTGTTTTCCTTTTTTCTTGGTTGTTGTTGTATATGACACTCAGTTTATACTTGTAACTTTTTGTGATTCATTTGGTTGGGTTGTTTGGTTTGTCTTGTAACTCATGGCACTTGTTCCAATTACTTGAAGGTTTATTTTTATTTTAAAGAAATTATTTTTGTTGACCTATTCTTCATGAGCAAGGGAAATCTATCTACTTTGCAATTTGAGTGATTCAATTCTAACATTTAAATTTCAATAATTGGTGGTATACAATTTTTATCTTTATATCACTTATTTAATAATGAAGTAAAAAGTTTAATTTAATTTTTATTAATTATGTTGAGAGGTATTCTATAGTTTGAAATACAATTATATTGAGTGTCATGCCATGACAATGTACATAAAAACTAACATTAAAAATCATAGAACCTTAAATACGTCTATCTAAAAAATGTTGAGAGACATCATTTGCCTTGAATTGTTTTATTTAATTTAAGATTTATTTTCATATATTTTTCTAAAGCTAGGTATGCTAGTAGTATATGTAGTTGTAACATGTTAAACCATTATTTTAATGATTTAATGATTTATGTTTAGGCAATTATAAATAAAGATATTTACAAAAGATAAAATAATTTTTTGAACCAATCATGATAAATTACTATACACGTGAGAGAAACTAGATACATTGTGTCATTTCATTTCTCTTCAAATAATTTAAGTCTATGTCCTTCACCTTTTTAGTTGGTAATTTATTTTTACTTTTTCATCTTTTCATAGTGGTCATATGTAAATGATAAAATTATTCTCAGACCTTGCAATGAATTCACACATGATATAGCTACAAATACCAACCTTGTTTTTTCTTTTTATCCTATGTCAATAATGACTTTTGAAAGAGTTAAACCTTGTGGTTTGTGTGTTTTCAATGCCCAAGCCAATCACATTGATATTTGGATTGTGTGGATCCTATATATTATGCAATTAGAATTGTATGTAGATTTTTTATTTTTCAATAACATCTTTGAGTAA
>VDFB02003382.1:0-26422 GCA_007258455.2 Sequoia sempervirens | reverse complement strand
AAAATAATAGCCGACATTTCGACAAACCCCAGGTTCATCAAAATTTTGACAAACGTCGGGAATAAACTTTCAAAAAATTGGAAATTACACATCAAATTTTACAAGCACCTGACAAACATCGAATTTTACATATTTCGTTGGACAGTTTCATCGTATTTTGCAGTCAAATGTATTTGTGTCCGGATTAACATGTTGCTTTGTAGGTGCGCCTATGAAGCTTCTTTCTGGTCTGACTTTGTGGAGTCCCCTTACATCGGGCTTCCTTCAAGAGAGAGTACCTGGGGGGCCTTCTTTGCAAGTCTGAGGCCTGTGAAGCCTTGCATCTTGTGGGATTTGTCCATAGTTGGTCTGCAAGGGCCTTCAGTGTACTTTATGCACCTTTATAGTTCTGAGGAGCTACGAAGTCCTTTGTTTGAACCTCCTCAGGAGAGAGTACCTGTTGAGCTATTTCCTACCCTAGGATTTTGAGTTTGCAAGATCACGGTCTACTTCCTCAACGGTTGGTATACATTTTGAACCCTTCGATCTACTTTACTAAACATTCATTGACACTCATGCTCGCTAAAGTGGGGGAAAAATGTATAGGAGAGAATTTGCAACCCTTGTGTAAATTCCCCTTTTCCATCCCCCCACCTTAGAAAATCAAACCCAAATGTGAAATTCCACATCACTCGTGTGAAATGAATCCACTTGGTGCCTATCTTTTGTGTCAGTGAGGGAATTTTTGTCAGGGATGCAGGCACGACACACAGACATTTGTGTGGCACGCTGTCGTCCCTGACAGATTCCTACCTCTAGAATCTACAAGGATGTTATGTTCTCCATTGGGCATGAAGCGTAACACCTCTATGTTCATCAACCGGATCAAAAATAACTCTTTCCCTCTCATTTTGATCTTGAAATTCCTATCTTATTCATTCAATCCATCTCTTTAGCAATTCTTGAAATATTGAGCATTCAACTTGATTCTCTTAGCATTTTCACAACATTCTTCATTGAGAAATTCCACCCATCTGGTTGCACTTTTTCCATCATTGGAATTGTTACTTGGTGTCCCAAGGGACTGCTTCTTCATTGTTGTGGCAACGTAGAACTTATCGAGTTCGCATGCTCCTCTACGTGCTTGAGAGCACCTTGATTGGGAAGGTGATATTGCTTGTTGATTAACTTAGCATAGTGCCTTTGTTGTTGTTCGTTATTCCTTTTCCATTATTTCCTTTATCTCATTTTCCATATCGTGGCTTTCTTGGCTTTCCGTAGAGGTGGAAACACCAAACCGGGGGTTTGACTGAGGCATACCCCTATACAGCCCAACATTTTTCCCCTCTTGACTGTGTGCAGGTGTATGCATGTGTGGAGCTTGCTAGCAAGCTGGACCTTCAGTGAGTTAGACTCTGTCACCCTTATTTCTATTATCTTTGTTACCATCTATTGCTTTTATTTCTTGTATTTCGTTACTCTATTTAATTCGTTAAACCCCATTTACTAGGTTGTTAGTAGTTTTTTTGGCTTTCCACACTATATTTCACACTTTTTGGTCATACAGATGCCAATGCACCAAAGAGACATCAGTGTGCCACGCTATCGTCCTTGACCTACATCGTCGTCCTCGAATAGAGAGCTATCTGAGGTGTAGTTCAGATTCCAGAAATTGGAGCCCCGTTTAGTCCCATTCAAGTTTTTGGATCAGTAGAGTGACATAAGCACTCGAGAGTGCTCTTCATTCTCCATCCTTGACTTAAACACCTACTTAGCTTGAGGTAAGATAGGGCAACCCTCCACTCTCAGCTCTACGTGACCTCGAGCCTTGGTGTGGTTGGTCCCCCTACCTTACAAATGCGAGGAGCAACAATATTTTCAAAGATTGACTTGCGATCTGGGTATCATCAATTGAGGCTTATGGATGAGGATATCCACAAGACAACATTCAGAACCAGATATGGACATTATGAGTTTACAGTTCTAGCTTTTGGACTGACGAATGCACCTGCAACATTCATGAACTTGATGAACAACATATTCAAAGATTGTTTGGATAAGTTTGTTCTTGTATTCCTTGATGATATTCTGATCTATTTTAAGAATGAGGAAGAGCACTTTCAACATTTGCAAATAATATTGCAGCGATTGAGGGAACATAAGCTATATGGTAAGTTGTCTAAGTGCACGTTCTTCTAGAAGGAAGTGCAGTATTTAGGCCATATTATCTCATAAAAAGGAATTGCAATGGATCCGACAAAGATCAAAGTTGTCATGGAATGGCCTGCACCAAAAAATGTGCATGAGGTCCATAGTTTCATGGGACTAGCTAGATATTATCGTAAATTTTTGGCTAACTTCTCAAGAATTTCCCATCCCATCACATCTCTACAAAGAAAAGGAAAGAAGTTTGAATGGACAAAAAGTTTCCAAAAAGCATTGGACTTGTTAAAGGAGAATTTAACTATGGCACCAATATTAAAAGTGCTTGATCTAGAAAGATAGTTTGTAGTCATCACTGATGCCTTTGGCGAAGGATTAGGAGGAGTGCTTATGCAAGATGGCCAAGTTATAACATATGAATAAAGAAAGCTTAAAGCTTATGAACAAAATTATGCACCCCATGATCTTGAGCTTGCAACTATAGTTCATGCACTACATATGTGGTGACATTATTTGGTGGGAAACCCCTTTGAATTAAGGTCAAACCATCAAAGTCTCAAGTATATATTTACCCAACCCTAGTTAAATGCTCGTCAAAGGAGGTGGCTAGAGTTAATTTTTGATTATGACTTTGAGATCATTTATATTAAGGGAAAGGAAAATTGAGTTGAAGGAGGCATATATCCTCAATGGTCTCTGTGCAAACTGACTTTAGGGATCAAGTGATTCAAAAATATAAGGGGGATGAGTATTATGAGCAAGTCAAACAAACTCTAATGGATAATCCCAAGGATCCAAGGATCCACGGTATGAAGGTTTTTTGTTTGAGTTTGATGGTTTGCTAAGATTTAAGGGAAGAATGTATGTTCCAAATGCAAGAGAGCTAAGGGACATGGTATGGAAAGAGGTACATTCCACACCCTATTCAGGGCATCCGGGAGTGACCAAGTTGTTGGCCGATGTTAAGCCACTTTATTTCTGGAAAGGAATGAAGAGGGATGTTGCAAGGTTTGTAGCAAAATTCTTAGAATGCCAAAGGGTGAAGGCAGAACATCATCACTCAGCAGGGCTGTTATACCCTCATGAAATTCTTGAATGGAAATGGAAAATTATAAGTATGGACTTTGTGCAAGGACTCCCCATGTCTAGAAATAGGCATAAGGAAATTTTGGTAGTGGTTGCAATGCGATGCGATGAAATGGCTCACTACGTGCTTATGGTTGCCAAGTGGATGACAGGTTTGGATATTACACCTCTAGAAGATGAGGGGGAGTATCACCCAGGAGAAGGAAGTGGTTAAAGAACCCAATCATAATACCATATGATCTCGTCAAGTTGGGCCTAGGATAGGTTTGAGGTATCGTACTTCTATAGGTTGAACCTTGGTCATGTTTTGAGGTTGTTTAAACCTAAGTCAAGTTATAGGGATGTTTCCTTGTAGAAGCCTTTAGGGTGTTGGCATATTCTTTTATCATAAAGCAAGTATATATATATATATATTACGAATAATTATGTTGATAATATTGTTTATTGTTTATAGAAATGATAATGTGAGTTTGTATGCTTATGTGCATATAGGATGATGAGCACGTTTTCATATATATAAATGGGAAGGAATCTATGTTTATATATTAGGATATATGTGCATGTGGTAGGCAGGAATATGTACCTACGTATATACCTATATGTAAAATCATTTTTTATATAAGTATATATGTATGTGGGTATGCTTGGATTCACAAGAATGTACATATATTTAAATCTATAAATATAAGATATGATGTTAAGTCTTGGTAAATGCAAGTAAGAAATAATCACAAGTTATTCAAGGGTTGACAAAATAAGTGTAGGCGTTAAATTATTAAGTTTGGATAGTCTAATATTTAAGCCATATGCTTAGGCTGATCAATGTTGTTAAGAGTATAATTTAAATACTATGCAAAATGGAAAAGGTAGAAGCCACGACTTGGCTATGCTATTAATCACCCTTAATTTAAATAAAGTTGTTTAATGCTGATTTTTAGGGAGATAAAGTGGTCTTTAAAGTGGTGAATTATTCTAGCTAATTGTGGTAATAAAGCCACCATATTCTGCTCCAAATAAGTAGCATCATGTGCCTAGTAAGAGGAAGAATAGGGGTTGGAAAGAACTCTAAATGAAGGCACCAACTTCCACTAAATTTTGTTCTGACCAAATCAAATTGTTGAAAGTGTCTTTAACAGATTTTAGTGGATAAGTATGAGTTAACTTACTCATAAATTGGAGCTAAAGAGGGAGACCATTATCCACTTGATAATAGCCTCATAAGAGGCCAAGTATTGTTATAAATAAAACATTATTTGAGGTCGAACTATTGCAATCAGTTTCAATTTGTAGTAAAGGAAGTTCTAGAAGTTTTAGAGTTATTTCTTTTGCTACTATTGTTGGACATGGAAGATGTCTTTAGGGACATTTTCAACCGTTTTGCATTTATTAGATTTAAACCAACTTCATTTAGTGGGGCACTAGTGGTAAAGAAGTTGGTTAATCCTCTTTTCTATACATTCTACTTGTTAATACTGTATTGGGGTTACAAAAAAAGAAAGATTAGAGGGTATTATTGATGTTCATGGTTTTTTGTTCTTAAAATCAGTTAGAATAGTTGCACAAGCATCCAAGAAAGTTTGTATTCTTGCTCGAGGGTAGAAGGGTAAATCATAGAATTTTAGAGGATTAAGTTCAAAGGTTGTAGTGAGAATTCAGGATAGTAGAAAAGCAAATTTTGGAGGTGTTATCAGGCATGTCTAATTTCTAAATCTAAATCCTAAGTCTTTTTCTTGCCTAAAGAGTGAAGTCTAAAAAATATCTGAATGTTTGAGCATTTCTTATTTGACAATTTGAAAGGGAATGATGTTGTTTTTCTATATGTGTGAACTCTGAATTTAAGCAGCAAAGATTCTTTTCTCTGTTAGCTAATTGTGAACAACATATTTAGTAGGAATAAATAAAGGGATAAGACCTAGTGTTTCTTACATAGCTGATAAACTATCTATTGAAGGTATTTTTGGTGTTTAGTGAAAAGTAATTATATGTATATAAATCCTTTTGGGTTTTGAGCACAACAAGTGAATGCTCTCAAAACTGGCCATTATTGTATGCCAGTGAAACCCACCATTCAACAATGTGAAGAATAATAATCCTCATTTAATATATTCTAAATTTATTGTGTTTAGTAAAACAGAAGGAAAGTACTTCCTTGTTGTAATGGAGTTTATAATTTCATGAAGCGTAAAGCAAAATGATAAGCCATTGCATGGCCACGAATAGGTTAGTTTGGTGGCATAGGAGCCAATATTATGAGTTGCCTACCTTAGGAAAGGTATATGACTTTTTATGCAAAAGAAAATGGACTATATTGAAAAGGTAGATGCCTAAGACCCATCGTTGCTAGCATCACAACAGGGGTACACTTGTACTTTACTTTTGAGTTTAATATTATCCTGTGTGGGGACACTTCAATGGGTGTAGAAAAATTGGAACCCTATGACCATATGACCTTTTAGGTCTCCACTTGGTCAAGTATTAGGTTAGATAAGTCTCCAAGTCGAGTAGGGTGGGTGAATGTACGAATTCTCTCCAAGTAGCGAATGTATCTTGAATACAAAAAAACTTTGGCCAAAGTGGATGCATAAGTCACTCCATGCATGTGATAGTTCATCGTGTATCAGATACTTAATGCAATTAGAGTTGTTTGTCATAGTTGGAGGTTTTCTATAGTTGATAGATGGAATTGATTAAGTAGGTCACAAACACCAAAGCTCAGATGGCTATTATTAGGGAGTTCCTAACCACTCCCTTTGTTAAAGTGTAGAGCCACTTCCAGTATGGAAGGTGTGTGACAAACCGCTTAAGTCTGTGGTTGGAGGTAAAGCACATGAGTGATGCTCTCCCTCTGTAATTGACTTGCCGAGTCTTGGAAGATAGAAAGATTGAAAGTATCCAAATAAGAATCTCTAACTCTAATCTCTATTTTCTTATTGCATATTGAAACATGAAAAGTTTATTTAGTAAATTATTGAAAAAGAATTGTGATATGTACTTTTTAGATTGAATTATTGAAATGAAATCAATTATGTATATTCTTGTTTCTCGTTTATGCAAATGTAACTATGTTATTGAAGAAATTTTGTTTTCCTTAATTTTAAGAATGAATACTATTTACAAAGAAGTTGAAATTTCCATGTAATTTCCTTGTATTAAGGTTGTGGATGTTACACATTCCTATGATGGAAAAAGTATCAAGTTTTCACCAAGTGAAATTATAGTCCAAAATTGAAAGAAGGTCACTCATCACCACTATTAATGTTGTTGATTCATCCTAGTTGTACAATTTTGATAGCTCTAAGTTTTCGCCACCTTCTTTGGTCTTTTTATCAAGCTTACATGCCCACTTTTGATTTTATTGTTGGACGTGCTCAATCTTTGTTTTCTTTTGAGGGTGATGACACTTTAAAGGATAAGTAAATATGGGGATATTTTAATCTTCCTCCATTATTTGAGTCACAAGATCCTACACCTCCAATTATTAGCAAGCCACCACTTCATAGGGCCCATATCACTCAAGCAATTATGACTTATCTTTTGAGGTAGTTAATGATCCATTATAGAAAATAACAGATCTCTCCTTATTGACGCATGATTCTAGAGATGTTGATTGTTTCCAAAAAAAGTCATTTCAAGTAGGTTCCAAAATCCAAGTTCAAAGTAGCATGGCAATTTTACGAGCCTTCCATTAGCCTTGCTACAGATATCTCCTCCTGACCCTTTATAGAACCACAATTTTTATGTATAACATCTTAATTTGGGTTGAAGAAAGAAATTCTTAGGAGCAAATGGACGTCTAATTTCTCCTTCCTTCCCTTGCTAGCCTAAATCAAACTTGAGGGGAGATGTTGATATATAACATGTATAATTCATAGATAGGTAGCTTAAGTTAGATTATTTGAATTATGCAATTAGATTATTCAATTAGATTATATGTCTAATTTTTAGATAGGTAGCTTAAGTTAGATTATTTGAATTATGCAATTATTGTTAAAAATGTGAGTAATTCATTATATTAATCTCATGCATTAGAATTAGAAGTCAATAATAGTTAGTATCCAAGTTGGAACTTTAGTTCACTCCTTAGTTGAACTCAATATCAAATTAGATTATTAGATTTGTTAGACTCGTTGTATGGGTTAACTCTCAATCAATTTTAATCAATGGGGTAACTCTCATATTTAGTAAGCAAGCATTTAGGATTTCTTCCTACTTAACTATGAAGACATCTATGCAGTTCAATTTAAAGTAGAATCATAATATAGAAAAAAGTTTGTAATTTTGTAACTGTCATATTGTCAAATTAGTGAAATAATTTTTGAATGGGGTTTTTTGTGTTCACGAGGTCCTTTAACAATTAATGTGGTTGTAAACATTCTGCACTTTTTTATATTTTTTATACATACATATTAGAAAGGGAGTATAACAAAATTTCTAAAAGAAGAAAGATATTGAAAAAAAAAATGGAAAAAGGAAGCTTAAAAAAGAAAAAAACATATATATATATATATATATATATATATATATGTACACAACAAAAATATCTATTATAAGCCCATATGACTACGACTCACCACTTTCAAATATGCCCTTCAAAAGTATATTTGATCAATGCCTTTTGATCTTACTACTACTTAAAAAAATCATTAATGAGCCTAATGTTGTACCCATAAAAAAAAAACCTCATTGTGTATCAAGTCTCAAGCCAAACCTTGGTCATTTAGAGCTTGGTTTTGTTCATCTATGTGTTTTGTGTCTTTCCTTGAATATATCCTTCTAGAGTCAATGATCAATGTTTTCAATGTCGAAGAATGGAAGGAAATTAAAGGAGGATAAATATGAAAGTTACTAAGGATGGTGGAAATTCTTCGATCACTAAGGATGGTGGAAATTCTTTGATCATATATGTTGGTGCACCAATTTGAAGTAAGAGGGTTTAAAGGTTGCCAACCTTAGAGTTGTGTACATGGGCATGATCAACAATACCAAAGCATGGCCATCAAAGGTCATATCATCAGCAACAATTTTTATCATCAGGAAAGAGCAAGTTTTCAGATCAACAAGATTTTTCATCATCAAAACTCAGACTTTTTAAGTGTACCTAACATTTGAAGATGTTCATCATTGAACATACTGTCGTTATTCCATTCTCCCAGGCTGCCAGGTTTTTAATTATGATGAGTACATCTTTGGTAACCATCTTCAGATTGTCTAGGAATCAGTTTTTATCTTAGAATAGTGATGTGAGTCTATATAGTGGCAGAGCATTGACATTTGTTGTCAAAGAGCCCTGCAAAGAGGGAAGAAGACTTGCAATTTCAGCTGCACCCTGTGTATCTCCTTTCCCCATGCTTGAGAAAGTTGAATTAATATTTCTCCAAACTTCACACCACAACAAAACCAAAAATAGCAAATTATTAATTAAAGTTTTTTTTTCTTACAACAAGGGTGTCCCTACGACCCAACAGCCCATACCTTGGGTACCTGGGGCGAATTAGGGCAAGACTAGCCCCCTCGGGTGAGATCCCCCAACTGCAAGAAGTCCCACCTCTTAAATATGGGAGAGAGTCAAACCCGAGACCAGTGGGGAGAAAACCCACTGCCCAAGCCAACTATGCTACTCGTGCGGGCTAATTATTAATTAAAGTTACTAGAACTGCTGAGGAAATATTCAATTAATCACAAATTTAAGTACAAAAAATTCTCAAATTAAGGTTTTTTTCATGTGCAATCTGAGGTACTATTAATTAGCTGCACATAGGTTTCAAATTATTTCCTCTGTTATGATTTGAGCAGTAAAAGTTAAATAATCAAAATTAGATGGGAAATTGACTTTTAATATTTTTTATTATTTTTATCTATTTTTTAAAAAAATTTACCACTTAATTTAATCTACTTTTTATAAGTTTATTTATTTTAATTTTATTAAGCGGAAAGGCTTCTTACACTCACATTAAAATTGACGTCTACTAACCCGTCGCAAAGTAATATTATATTTAAGATTTTTTATATTTGTAAGCTTAAAAAGCATGCATTATCATCATCTTTTCATACTTCTACTATATATGAAATTTTAAAGAAAATATTATATAGTATTCTAATTTTAATATATATAATTTTACATGATTTTTAATTTATAATATTTGTTATGGAAATACATATTAATTTACAATATTTTCATGCTTTTATAATTTTCAGAAGATTTTTAACAAGATAATCTTAAACATCTAATAAAAAAAATAAAAAATCAATACAATATTATATATATTGAAATCAATATATATCTTTGTTTAGCAATGGAGATACAAGAAACTTTTGCTTTGTTTTTAAAGCTATTTTAAAATTGTTTGAAATTTTTAAGAAAATATAATATAGTATTCTAATTTTTAATAGCACTATATATAATTTTATAATATTTGTTATGGAAATACATATTAATTTAGAATATTTAAAAAAACTAAAATATACATTTTTAGAAAAGAAAATATAATATAATATTCGAATTTCTAATAGTAATATATATCATTTTATAATATTTGTTATAGAAATAAATATTAATTTAGAATATTTTCAAAAAACAAAAATATACATTTTTAGAAAATACATGATTTTTAATTTATAATATTTGTTATGGAAATACATATTAATTTTCAATATTTTCACGCTTTTATAATTTTAAAAAGATTTTCAACAAGATTATCTTGAATATCTAATAAAAAAAATTAAATAAATACAACAATATAATATATATATATATATAAATCAATATATATCGTTGTTTAGCAATGGAGATAAGAAAATTTTATTTTTAGTTTTAAAGCTGTTATTTTTATTTTATATGGAGTCACTACAGTGTGCATCCCTATATAATGCACAAACCAGAAAGAATATTTGCTTTGCTTTGATTTATAGAATTTCATATTGCAAAGGTATGCATTTTCCCTGCTTGAAGTTGCATTTCTAGCTAGAAATATTAATGTGTGATTTTTTGAGTTTTATGTGTAGCTACCATTGCAAAATCGTTCATCCTTCCATTCTCGTTAATGAATAGAATAATCTCTCTTTTACTATTTTAAGAAAAAAAATTATGTGCTTCAGTTTATTATTGATTCTGTGAAGCCGATATTGTTTTATGTTGATATTACAAAAGGTCCAGAGTAAAGGAAAGTGTCGACAATTAAGAAAGAGGCAGAATTTTAGAGTGCAGAGGTATGCCTGTTCATTTGTCCCTGCTTGAAGTTGCATTTCTAGCTAGAAAAATTATGTAATTTTTTGAGTTTATTCACACAGTAATTAATCCACATACAATTGTCTTTTATATTAGCATAAATTAAGATCAAAGGAATTGCATGCACATACCAAAAGAAGAGAACTTTATTACCTTAGAGAGATTTTTATTAAGGCAGAGGGCTAATTAGATTCTATATGTAGGAAGAAGAAAAAAACGTGACTGTAGCTCTTTGTTGTATTTGTTGTTTCTCTACTCTTTTGTGACTCTTTTCTCTTTACTCGTTGCTATTTTTTGGAATGGTGGATGCCAAAATAGATTTAAAATTACTTTTATAGGATTAGGATTTGTTTTGATGTTCATTAAAAAAAAAGTGAACGTGTTCATGCAATATACAACACTGTCTGTGGAACTCTATAGTATGGAAATTTCTTATGTAGATACTTGCACTGAGCAATACTTTGAAGTTTGAACTACAATGGGCACTAAATAATCCCATGAATTGTGATTATAAAATAAGAGAATAAAATAAAATAATACATTTTCATTATATCTTTGACCGTCGTACTCTTTCCAACTCCCATCCCACCCCCAATTAGAAGCAGCACAAGGCTTCTAGCATCGGCATTCACTGGCACAACTACATTCATCTCACTATGAAAACTGGGATGGCTACCAATAGATTTAAACTGATGCAATAGAGTAGAAAATACATTTTTTTTCTTGAGATTCTTTATAACCTATTCAACTTGTTGTTTCCTTCAACTTGTTTGATATATTGGGAGAAAAACAAGGAAACAACAAAAATAAAAAATGATATGGTATAATGTTGTTCTATGGAAAATGCCAAATACATAAAATGGAAGAGCTAGGGAGCTGCATATGTGGTACTAAGTGAAGTGGGCTTAATTGTAAGGGAAAATCACATTTAAGTGTGCTTCAATCAGATAAATACTGGGGCTGATGATTTAGTCAAAATTTTAGATGTAGATAAATTTCATATTGTAAACCACTATGCATGAAATATGGATCATGAAAATGATTCGATAGTAACAAGCAACTGATTGTCCAAAAAAGAGTAGAAACTAATATTTTAGTTCATTAAAAATGTCAACCAAATGCCTAGTAGCATTAAACACAACATATTGAAGCTTATACCACTGAGATTTAACCTATAGAACCTAGAAAATTGACAACAATTCCTTGCATATAAGATCAAGTGTAGAAAAACCCACAAACCTATCATGAAAATCATATATACCACAAACTCATGGTTTATTCAACCTAGTAGGGATAAATAAACGTTAAAGTACTCAAATAAAACATGGGATTTTTGTTCTTTGTGGCAAGTGATTACCTGATTAATCATAAACATAGAGTAATCCCAATGAAATACAAAGTAACTTAGTATACAACTATCTAGCTCATCTCTTATCTGTGTATAGAGATATTCAAGTTCAGCTTCAAGGTACATTTCAGAAAGATACAAAAATATTCTTTCATGTCTCCCATCAAAATTTCTCTTATCTCCCCTCAGATACTCTTCAGCAAGTTTGGAAAGGTGAGAATCACCATCAAGTGTCATAATACCAAGTTGTCGAACTACAACATGTACAAGTAACTTCAATTTTACTCTCTATTCCTCTACACAAACACAACAAAATGTTTACAATCTTCTAAGGTATTCATGCCTCCAAATGTTGCTTTCAAAATTTAATTGAAACTCTACAGTCACAATTAAGTCCAGCAAAGAGTTTCTTAGATCAATTTTTAGTTAACAATATAACAGTGAACATACAAATTTTTAGCCAAATTACATATATTTGAGAATCTGTTTTTATGTTTAATGCAAGATTGTCACTACCTATGTTGATATGTGTTCAATGCCAAGCCTATTCCCTAGAATTCAAGCTACAAGAAAGCATTCTGAAACATGAATCTTGAAAAGGAATCTAACTTTTAACTATGAACACCAAAGGAACTACCAGAAATGTACAAATCTTCTAAACTAAGATTGTTTAGTATGAAATTTTAGAATAAAAAGGACAAGATCTCAGACAAATTAAGATGTGTGAACTCACCTACATATTCTCCATACCGCTCAAGCTTCTTGACATAGCCACCTTCTATTAGCTCTATCTGTGCATCAACTTATCATGTTCAGACCTCTTTTTAGATTGATATTTGTAAATTTCATTCAGAATTATTTGTGCTACTACTAAAATGTTTGTATGCCTTGCTTAAAAATATTTTTTGAAAACTCCTACAAAAAACTTTATTATATTTAAGTTTTAACTAAGCAAGATACTTGAGAACACAATACATAGGTTTCGAGGTAGATTCAGGAACTTGCCTCTTAAACTATCTAAAAATTATAATGTATCAGCCCATATAAATAGTTATGTAAAGCCACAGTCTTCATGAGTAGTTATACAATATATTGTGGCTCAAATCATTTAAATGAAGGAAAGATACTGAATTCAATTGGTAATGATGTGGAGCATTACCTTGAAAAAAATTCTTATAAAGAGTCTTCCTTCTGAAAGGTTTGAATTTATAAATTTAGGACAAACACTAACTCAAAAAATGTGTAAGAAAAATCTGAGCTTTTGATTTGAATCAATGAGCTGAGTTCAGAAGAGGGACATCCATGTATAAGGCTGCAATTAAAGAGGGATTGTAGTCAAACTTCCAAAAGGTGAAGAACCCCTGGATCAAACGAGTTTGGCAGGCTAAAGTATAAAAATCTACAACGCGTTTCTACTACACACAAATTTTAAGACATTTGGTCACATGGAGGTACATACATGAGAATCTAATTGACTTTACAATAAAATCCTCTAAAACAAAAATCAAATATTCTCAATATCCAAAAGAAGAGAATTCGAGGATTTTTGAAACCAAAGCAATCATTTGCAATGTGGGAGGTATTATCATTAGTTTTGGAACTAAAAGTATGAGCTCTAATTCTAATAGTGTTGTTGAAATGGAAGGAATGATCCTCGACATTAATTTGGTTATGGCTTCCCGAAGTCAATGCCTTATGATAGAAGGTGATTCACAAATAGTGATAGAAGGTACGAAGTTTGGCAAGTCTTCCAATTGGAAGTTGGAAATACTTAGGCTAGAGGTTGTGTCTCTAATCTAGAACTTGAATATGTGTGTTGTTGGCATATCAGAAGAAATAGAAAAAAAATTGCAAATCGACTAGCCAACCTCAGCTTGGAACTGAATTTTAGCAACTATGGAGGAGACAACAAAACTGTTAAATCTTACTCAGGCTTTGCTTCACTCCACTAGCTCGTGGAAGATGACAAAAGGCTATTTTAACTCCTTATTGTTCAGCCTTTCTCTATTTTGATTTTGGAAATTTTTCCCAACTGAGGGGATTTGGCCCTTTTTGTATGGGTACTGTAATAGAAGTTCTAAGTTGTTTCTTTCTTTTCTTTTCACTTTTTTGTTAAATCTGATGAGCCTGCCAGAACTTGCAATTTGCAGCCCTCTGTCAAAAAAGAAAATATTATTATGAGGAGACAAACATTGTTCCACCTCAGCTTTCTATTATTGTACAAAAGTGCTCAACAACAAAGGGGTTCATATTGCAACTTTTAAAATATTTTATAGAATGAAGCACAAAACAATTCTATATACTTTTTTTTTCTTAATATAAAATTTGACAAGTAGATCAAAAGTTATAAAGATAAATCATACATATGTTTATGAGGAATATGAAGACATTAATAAAAGGAAATAAAAATAAATATCTTAATTATTCAAAATAGGAAAATGTTATATAAATTTAGAAAGTTGTAAGCAATATTTTGTTGGTACTTTCATCTTATAAAATGAGTAAATATGATAATAATGGAATATAAAAATACTATCAAATATGAGTACATATGACAAGGGTAATAAAGATCTTACTTAAATATATACAAGATCAATGAAGAGCACTTTAATATCTGAAGGTATATTTGCAAATGCATATGTCAACTTCATTTTCTAGATTACTATCATCTTTTACTATGATGGAAAGAGAGTGTTTGAAACTTGGCTGCAAAGCCGAGATTATTTCTAAAATTTCCCTCTACTTGACTAGAGATAGCCTCATAGCTTTCAATTTTTCATCTGGTTTCAAAGTTTGAAGGCATGGGAAAATTTAAAAATGTACCATATCATATTTCAACACACATTAAAATATTTAAGAAAATAACATCACAAGTGCACACAGTCTAACAGTGAACAAACAGGTGACCAATATCTTTAGTGGTTCATAAGGCAAATAGTACAAAATAGAAGATAACTATGATCAAAATAGCCCCAAGGACTGCATGCATGGATGAGTTTGGATTTGATTTCATTTGATTTCTTTGCATTTCGTTATGATAGTTTTTGGCTGAATTTTTTCCAAAAAAAAGTGACTGACTGATTTTGCTATAGTTTTATATCAAACAAGTTCTTCATGGACAAGTATATTGTTCACTGCTTCTTAATAAGTTTTACCATATTGGGCAGTATAAAATTAACTTAAGGTTATATATGTAGAGTTAGAATTAAAGTTAAGGTTAGAGTTTGAATTAGATTTAGGGGTAGAGTTAGAATCAGATGTAATTATAGCATAATTAAAATGGACTATATATTAACTATGTATTAAATTGCTTTGCATAGCTTTGTATATAAGGTATAACACATGAATTGCACAACTATTCCACTATTTTAAATAGTCGAACATTGCAATAGTTATCTTTTCTCGAGTACTTTTTATTATTTTAATGTTTGTTTTTTCTTATACAAATGGTTAAATTGATTAAATTTATGCAATTCCATTTTTGTGGGAATATTCTAATTCTATTAAATAATAATTATCCTATTTTATGATTTTTTAGGCATGAATCCTACCAACAATCCATGTGATCACCCAAGTACTAGAAAAAATGAGCCTCCTACAAGAACCATTCCTATTGCAGCACTGAATCCCTACCAAAATAGATGCTCAATAAAGGTGAGAGTCACTAGAAAGGGCCAACTTCATCATTTTAACAATGCCAAAGGAGATGGATAAGATTTTAGTTTTGACTTGGTTGACTCAGATGGTGGTGAAATAAGAGTAACATGTTTTAATGTAGTTGTAGAATAGTTTTATGATCGCATAGAAACTGCAAAAGTATTTATCATCTCAAAAGGGAGACTCAAACTTGCACAAAAGAATTTCAACCATTTAAAGAATGAATGGGAATTTTCATTAGAAATTAATTCGGTAGTTGAGTTGTGTTTGGAGGAGGATAGATTTATACCAAAACAACAATTCCATTTTACACCACTAAGTGAAATTGAGAACATGAAAAGAAATTCTATGGTTGATATCATTGGTGTTGTTTCATCAATCGATACACCAAACACAATATTTAGAAAGGATGCCACACAAACTCAAAAAAGAACCCTTCAACTAAAATACATGTCAGGTTGTATTGTGGAATTAACAATGTGGGGTGGTTTCTACAATAAGGAAGGCCAACTCCAAGAAATGTGTGATTTAGGAACTTTCCCCATTCTTGCTATAAAGGTTGGACGAATTAGTGATTTTGGTGGAAAATCTATGGGAATAATTGCTACAACCCAACTTCTTATAAATCCAGATCTTCCAAAGTCACAACGATTGAGATTTGGTTTGATACAGAAGGGAAGAATCTCAATTCTCATTCTATTACAAAGGAAATCTTATCTGTAATAGAAGATAAAATGTTAAAAAGTATCACACAAATTGAGGATGAGGAACTTGGTAAATCTGATAAACCTTATTCGATTGTGATAAAAGCTACCTTAACTTTCTGTAATGCCCCGCCATGAAACCCTAGGGGAAGTTGCAAACTACTAAACAAATGCACCAAAAAAAAAAATTATTACAAATACATGAATGATCACAACACAACGCGAACAATCCCCTAAGGTTATGAGACAAAGATTAATTAAATCACAATTTAAACCACATACATGAAATGAAACATAACGACATTCACTTAACTAATTAAGGCACATACATTCCATACATGAGATTTCATTAAGACCATGAGATCCCTCACGGTTACCAATAACAGAAGTTATACAATTACAATTACATCACTCATTCCCAAAATGAGGTAAAACAATAACATGATTGCTTATTACAATTTCCACCTTGATAACAATGAGGGTAAATAAAATACAAGATCAACTATCATAAATGAGTCCAAGGTAGCAACTTGATCCCACGAGCTCTCCAACATGAAATTCTTGTCCGCATAAGCCAATGCCAAAACAACGGAGCATGGTGCACGTTCCACCCAACCAAGTGATACCCGAAGGCTCACCCCCTATGCTAGGAAATAGTAACAAGGGTTTCAGGTCAAGACCAACAACCTCTAAACATAGGCAACATGACTCAACTGAAAAAGGATACGAACATGACATCACATGACACAAAGGTTACTATGCTTCCAGTTTTGAAATAATAATCACATCATGAATACAAACATAATGCTGACCTAGGAGAAGTGTCATCACAATGTCACATGGGATATCTTGGCAAGTCTTCCTAGGTCCTGGCCCCCATTTCGGGATATCCTGGTAACCTCTAATGACTCCCGGCCCCACATGCAAACCAATGCAGAATCAGTTATCTTTCGAAGGGACAAGATAACGATCTTGCCATTCCAGGCCTTCTCGTCTCATCCCAAGTCTATACAAGCACTTGCATCCATGAGCCAGGCAAAATTAATCTTTTTAAATGTTGGTACCCCTATGCTAATTAATTGGTTTAAGTTTTCACTGAATTAACCAACTTACATTGATATCTCCTGGCACCACTTTGTGTGTCGGCCCTCAATGCAAGCCACTTCTCTAAGACAACACGTGGAACTATGCCACCACCCAAGGGTACTCAAGTACGACCTAGGGATAATGAATCCCTAAACATGACACGAAGTAAACAAAACCCGCCCAAGATAATTAGATATAACACTGGACGCACGTAAGCACTACCCATGGCAAACAAGATTGATTGACATGCTGACAACCCCAAAACACATAAAGATGATTCAATCTGGAAGACTTATGAGATCCGACTCACAACCCAACAAGAATAAGCACCCCATGACGAAAGAAAGCTTGCAAACAATATAAGGAAATCTACCTTCAGATTTCGTAAATCCAATCATTCATCGCATTAGTGCACTTAAACAATTTAAATAAACTATGTTCTTACACAATCACATAAGGGTTTGAATGTTCGTTTGATTCTTGTTGACGCAATACACACAATATCTTTAAATCAATTTTCTTTTGATAGCCAATGATTTCCCATAACCCAATTTTCATTTATCCCTTAACAAATACTTCATTATAATTTAAATATTCCTTTCATTTAGAAAATAAATCACATTTAAAAATACATATATATTTATTAAATATCTATATAATCAGATATACATATATATATACACTCGATATATATATATACCTAATTACATATATATTTAAAATATATATATATAATCACTATTTAAATGTGCATGATAATTACTTAAGCATTTATTAAAATATATTATACACATATTATAATATATATATATATTATATAATAATATTAAATTATTATATATAACATATATATTAAAATATATATATAAATTATATTTTAATTAATAAATATAATCGTTGGTAAAAACTTAATATTATATATATTAAATATAAAATATATAATATGAAATATATTATATATTTTATATTTAATAAATATAATAAAAAAAATGAAAATCAAAAAGTAACCGGCGGCCACGTTTAGGGCTTCACCGTGCCCTGTTAAGAACAGGGGACGCAGCCCCATTGATGGGGAGGCGGCGGCCTGTGTAGGCAACATCGGCGCTGCCTCCACAGGCGGCCGACGCCATCAATGGCGCTGCGCTGGGGTGAAAACCCTTCCCCATACCCCCGCGCAATGGAAAAAAAATGACTTTGCCTAAAAAAAAGGCGAAAGATAATTGACTAGTAAATGAACAATTCTGGGTAAAACCAGAACACAGTCATAAAATGTGACTGCCCAGAACTTCAACAAAAATTTTGAATTTAAAAATAAATACATATATTTTTATATATATATGTATACATATGTATAAATACATATCCACTGGTATATATATATATATATATGCGCAACAATAGCTTCATAATCTGATTGAGAAAATGCATTCCTTCAACACCCAAATTGGGCAAACTCAAAAACTGAGAAACAAAATTATTTTCCAATGAAACTCCATAATCTAACACCATAATTTCATGATTTCTCACAAGTTAAAAAGAGATTTTCCCAACAACACAAGTTTTCATAAAAACCATTTGAATCTTTCAAGTTTGTTTCAAATTTCCAAATGATAGTTTGAGAATAATTTATGGTTCACATGGTTTTCTCAAAGATTTTGAAAAACTCTTTTATTCAAGTTTGAATGGTGATTCCAACATGGGTTTTGAATCAAAGTTTGAATTCCAAATCTAAATTGAGCCATTTCAAACAAAATTGCTAAAATAAGATTGCATAATGAGGGAAAACATGGAACCTTTTGTTTTTCTCCAAGTTTTTTTTGAATCCTTCAATGGAGGTTGCACTTGTTTCCAAGTTTGCTTCAAAAATACCTTTCCAATCCCTCCTTCCACCAATTTTCTTCCAAGAATCCAATCCAAGCTTGCTCTCCAAATTTTCAAAATTAAAAATTTTAAAACAAAAAGAATTACCTTATGCCATCTTTTTCCTCCTCCAAATTGTCAAACCCCTAATTTGAGTTCACCCACCATAGTTATTGCTATTTTGGATATTTTGGATATTTTCCTTTTTTTTTAAATTTAATAACCAATTTTCATTTTCCCACTCAAATGCATATTATTTATTTAAACAAAATTCTATTTGCACCACAAGGATAATTAAATTCTCTTTGCTTTCACAAAATTGAATTCTAACAATTACATTTAAAAAAAAACATTTTTTTAATTTATTTTATTACAAGAGAAATGAAAGGAAATTTTCCATCTATTTATTTTTTGATTTGCCTCCAATTTAATAATACTAACATAATTAATTTAATTTACTTAATCAATAAATAAATCTAATCCATGATTAGATTAATTTATTGATTGAATTAAATTAACTAATTAAATAACAAGCACTCATTTACGCATTTTGGCCATAAATTTAAATAGAGCAAACACCATTTCACTAGGAAATTTAATCACACAAGCAAGGAGAGACGAGATGACAAGGAAAATAACTTATCCCAACTGACAACCCGATGACACACTATGGCTAGGGTGATTTCATGACACAGAAAACCAAGCTACTATCTCCCAATCATTGAACAAGGGACATGCTCAGACCTGTGGAATCAGGTGGAGTCAATGTCCTGTACCTGCATCCTGCACACAACATGAGTGTTGAACATGCATATATATAAATATTAAAACACACCGTGAAGAGGAAATCGCGGAATCATAGGGCACTCGCATGTGAGTGATGTGATCCCGTCCCCTTCACCAATACAATATCGCTAACTGACGCCTCTATTCATCAATGGTATAATCAAAGCATAAAGCATCAATACTTCACATACATGATAATTTTAATCCATAACATAAAATAGTAATATCATCTGATCAAAGTACCATCACATCAAAACACAATATTTACATCGCTTAACAATTAGCAGTCAAAGTAATCAAGTTACAACCAACGTGTTGACAATGCAAAACATACATAACGAACACTGTTCGATCAAAAGAACAAAATGGAGGGGTGTTACACTTTCATAAAGGTAGACAATTTTTGTAATACAGCTCGCCCCTTGAAAATTGGAGCTAGGCAATGCAAAAAGAAGGTCAACACTAATGGAAATGGAAATTGGTATTGTGGAAGATGTGATAAAAGTTTCCTTGAATGTGATTATAGATATATACTTCAATGCAAAGTGCAAGACCATACTGCTTTCACTTGGATTACTGCTTTTGAAGAAGCGGTGGAAGAAATTATGGGTGTTACAACAAAAGAATTGAACATTTTGAAGCATGAAGAACAAGATGATATTAATTTTGGACACATTATACAAAAGGTCCTTTTCAACAAATACATATTTAAACTTCAAGTGAAAAGAGAGACTTATAATGATGAACAGAGGATTAAGTGTACTGTCATAAAAGCAAAAAAGTTTGATTATTCATTTGAAAGCAAAGCTTTATTAGATTCAATTGCTAAGCTTTAGGTTTCATTACATTCAAATGATTGAATGTATATCTTCTTAACAATGTTTTCAAACATTTCAAATAAACTCAATGGATATCTCTAAATTAGTTGATGTGATTTTTGCCTTCATATTTTTCTTAATTATTTTTAATAGTAAATATGATGATTTATTAAAATTTATGAATTCATAATAATACATGAGTTGTAAGATTTTTTCATTATTTTAAATAGTGCATAATGGCTTGATGCTCACATTTTGTGGTGTAGTTAGTATTATTGTAATAGATTTTTTCATTTGTGGTTAGTATTATTGTAATAGATTTTTACATTTTTAGTTAGTATTATTTTAATTGCTTGATGGTAAATTACTTCATTTTTACAATTCAAACCACTTTTTGAATGTTCTTTTACTAATTTATATCATTTCCTTAGTTGATGTGATTTTTCCTTTATATTGTTCTTAGTTGTTTTTAATAATAAATCTGATGATTTATTAAAATTTATGAATTGAGTTGTAAGATTGTTTCACTATTTTAAATAGTGCATAATGGCAATGCTCGTATTTTTTGGTGTAGTTACTAGAGAAATTTCATTTGTGGTTGGTATTATTGTAATAGATTTTTACATTTTTAGTTAGTATTATTTTAATTGCTTGATGTAAATTAGTTACAGAAACTCCCAATAGATCAAATGCATATGTGACTAGCTGTAAACTTTCCTTTGATCTAATTTCCAATGTAAGCATTCTAATTAAAAAATGCTTTACAAAAATACCTTCATTAACAAATTTATCCAAAAAAACAACTTAAAGAGTTGAAATACTCTTAAAGCCAAACATCAAATATATGATACCTGATTCTAAGGTTTTTACAACAGAAAAATGTTTTAGAAAATTATTTGACAAAAAAATCACAAAATATGAGAAAAGGATGTCTTAAGGCTCAACAGTAGGTATGTCGTAAACTTATTGTAATACTAAAGCCATAGACACAAAATTAAGCCCTTGGTAAAATAATAATAAAGTTATAACATGCATAGATTTTATCAGCGATATTGAAATGCAAGGACCTACCTGTTCATCATTCCCCAAAAGAAATATAAAAAGTAGAAAATGTCTCACAAACTATTGAGAACTTCTTAGACAAAAAAAATCATTTCATAAGCCACACGTACATCAAACCTTAAAATGCAAACTACATGAATTTCTTAAGACTAAATGACTAGCCATAAACTTGAGAAGATGTATGAAAGCCAATATGTACAACTACATATTCAAATTATACCACTACAATATGCTAAAGTTTAGAGCTTCTGTTACACAAAAAAGGCAAAAAACATAGAAAGGATGTACTGAGATGATATTCTTTTAAAAACAAAAATTAAATATTGTATTCTAAATATAAGGGTTCTAAAGTAGAAAATGATTGAGAAATGGCTAAAGTTTAGACTTGTGTGACAAAAAAGTATTTCACTGTTATTAGGACAAAAATTTCAGAAAGGTAGACTTAAGGAATTTCATAATCTATAGGAATCTCGAGCAAAACAACGATTTTACTAGATTTACAAATTCCATGGAAAAGCTAACACTTTGCCAAAAAAGAAAATAAGGTCTGAAAGATCAACTTTAGGCATTTTGTAAAGTTAGTAAAGATGTAACAAAGCAAGAACCTACAACTACAGTTACAACATGAATACACTAATTAATAGATATTTGACAAAACAAACTTTGCAGATTATAGAGTGCAAAAACATAATAGATCATCAATTACCAAAAAAATCAATCGTAGATAATCTAAGGGTTCTAAAGTAGAATATAGCCCATACTAAATAATTATAAGAATACAAAACTCAAGGGCACAGACTACAAGAATTGCATTAGCCTAAGCAATTGGCCATAAATGTAAGAAAAATGAGGGAATTTTTATGAAAGCATACACAATTTGAAGCTTGGAATCCTTGATGAATCTTTTCAATATTGAGCTATTAATTTTTTGCAGTAGGTCATAATCTAAAAAGAAAATTCCAGCTTTTTTAGCTTCCACCTCTAATCTTCCATTGGTTATGAGACTCTAGGTTAATTCAAAGGATGATGGAATGGGTGGGTAATTCATGAAAAATTGAATCCAAGCAGGTTGGTGCAAAGTCTAGGTTTTTGAGGGTATGTGTCATGATTTACATTTCCAATCCAATCATCCATTCGATCTAGATTCATCCCTCAAAGGGAACTTGTTCTCAATTCATGTATTACGAATGTCTACCTTTCAGGGACTTTCAGTACAATATGATTGGCCACAAAATCATGGTATATTCCTTTCCTATTTCTCTAGGTCACTGATCTGTTTGCCTAAAAAAATGGGTGAGGATAGTGGGCTTGAATTGCCTCCTTAGCCTTTGGTGTAGATTTGTTTTCTTCTAATCCAAATCAACTTTGAGCAGATCAAACTGTTGATGATGAGGTTCATTTTCTTCAAAAAATATCATAAGAGCAGGAGCTTGAAATCAATGACTTCCTCAAAAATGATGAAAATCAGATTTTCATCTCTTATATTTTAACCATTCCCTAGATAGAGAAAAAAATTCAAGCCACTTTGGTAAGCAGCCAGGCAGGAAAATGTAAACATTTGGTGATCTGAAAATGGACTATGGATGCTCTTGTAACATGAAAAGGGACGAAGACGACGTAGATGAGGCCCTAATATTCAACAAGTTTAACAATGGCTTCATCATCCTTGGTTTGGAAAATAAATATCTTGGATGGCATTGATGAGTGGCTCTCTTAGATGGTTTAGTTTTCTTAGGAATTTTCGATAAGGTGGACTTCATTAGACATGGTTGTATGGATCACAGAGTTTTGTCTATGAAGGGTTGTGACCCCATAAGATTTATTAAAAATTTAATAGTATATTTTAATTTGAGTGAACGCCAAGTCCACAATTTACCAATAAGCATAAAAACTTGTAAACAAACCGTCCAAGTTTAGCAAGTCAACCAGTTTACCCTCTAGCAAAGAGGACACACCAGCTAAAATTGGACTATATAATTCATTCTCGATAAGAATAGATTATTTGGTAAATGGAATAACATTTTGTGTTTCCCTCATTTATTTTGTTGCACTGCAATCATCTTTTTGTCGTTTTTATCTCTATACTAACAATTCATTTGTATCTATAAATCAATTCAATACAATTTTAGTTTTCTCTACATCAAATGGTCCTTTGGGACAAAATTAGAAAAGAAAAATAATGTAATGACAAATAATTTCTATCAGCATTTTCAAAACAGTATAATTACAGTTTACTAAGCATCATGTTGCTCTTTAGAAACAAAAACTACAAAATTGACTGTATGCTAGACATACATAACAAAATTGAGCATTGGACATTGTCTGGTACTTCTTTGTAGAATAAGATACATGCAAAAGGTGAAAATATAAGGGGAACAAAAGCAGTCAATATTACTCTTCACACAAGCTCTGTGTATATATGTATGTTAGAGCACTTTCAAAGAGATAGAACACTGGCAATATCTTAAAAGTGTGAATGATATAATAAGAATAGTTTATATGTATATGTTAGAGCAATTTTTAAACAAATAAAACATTGAATGCAAAAATTAAATTAGCCTAAGCAATTGGCCATAAATGTATGGAAAATGGATGTAATTTTAAGAAAGAACGCATGGTTTGAACTTAGAAGTTTAAGAACCTTAATGGATCTTTTCAAAATTAAATTGTTAATAACTTATGGTGGGTCATAATCTCAAAAGAAAATTTCAGCTTTTTTAGGTTTAAAAAGCTACATCTGGTTTTAATTTTTGTGCATTCCTACATTTGTTGTTTATGCATGGCTATTTTGTTTGTTAAGGTAGTACACATCTTACACTTACTGCATAGTTTTGTAGAGTCATTTTTTTTCCCTGACTGCAAAGTCTCTTTTGCTATCAAGAAAATTATTTATTTCAGATGACTACACATATAATCCTTTGTTTATGAGCATATACAATAATTTATTAATCATATAAAAGGATCTTTAATATAGTTTAATATATTTTAACTTTTCTAAAAATAATTTTAATCTTTATTTTAACTAACATTTATTGTCATGCAGAGCTAGGATTGTTGTCTTCTTCATAGACTCAACTTTGTCTTCAATTTTTGTGAGCAAGAAGGACTGTAGTGTGTTGGAAGGTCAGTTACTTTCCAATTTCACTATTATAACTTTTCTTTAAAAATCTCTATAAATAATCAAAACAATGTTCAATTTACTCAATTCAAAAGTATTCAATGTGTCAAATAATAGTTTCTTTTATATCTAAAACATTGAAACTTTACTTATGGTTTATATGCTACTTTTGATTTAATCAATTTTGCTTATTACATTACTCTGCTTTATTGAAAGAGTAATCACTACAAATTGAAAATGTAGGTTCATCCTTTCAGTTGAATTTATAAAGTCCAATCACTTTTCCTAATACAACATTAGAAGAATACATAAATAAATTTTAAAAATTTAATCTATTTTATAGATATGGGTCGACAAAGATTGAATTTTGAATCGGACGAGCAGAGGAGGCAATATTAGAGAGAGTATCAAAGAGAATATCGAAGAAGGAAATGGGAACAAATGACAGATGCTCAAAGAGAGGAACAAAGAAGGAGACACAATGAAGTCGAAAGACGAATATATGTTAGACGAAGAGCAAAAGTAACACTACAATTTGAATTAGAAATTCAAAATAGAGAAGAGGCAAATACAATTACAAATAGTCATCAACAAACTTCTAAAGAAATATCTCATTTTGAAAGACAAGAAAGACAACAAGTTGATCCTCAATCATGAGATGTACAACAATGCATCCAATGCAAACATTCAATTGAATCTAGAACATGAAGTTTCAAGATCAATAGACCATGTACTAGAAACACCTCAACATGAAAGTCAAATTGATATGAATTTAGGTGTAGAAGATAATGTACAAAAAATACCAAACCCAAATGGAATGATTCATGGTGATTTTCAAAGTTTTCAAAAGAAATTTCAACATCGATTAGATAGCTTCAAAATGCCAAGCATATGTTATGTTTGTCAAGAATGCTATCTAGGAATCAAAGTATCTCAAACCTATGAAGGACCTATATGCACTAGATGCCAAAAAGAAAGAGGAAATAATAGATTTTCAGCTTCAAACAATATGGACCCTAGGCCACAACCACAGGAGCTTTTAAATTTGACTCAAGTTGAAAAAATGTTGATTGTACGTGTCAGCCAAATAATACAAGTTACACATGCAATAGGCGGTCAGTATAAATACAAAGGACACATAATCAGTTTTCCCCAAAATGTGGAACATGTTTCAAAAGTTTTGCCACATTCAATACAAAATTCTCCAATCATTATTGTTTGAAGAAGGGATCAACATGGCACAAATTATAACTTTACAATTAATAGGGATCGTGTCTATAAGGCACTAAAGTACAAAGTAGACCATGAAAAATATTATGCAGATGTTAGAATTGGTGAAAATGCTCTCAATGATTTGACAAGAAATCCTGATGAAAATATTTTCAACAGATTACAAACAGTACATATTGAATTTGATTATGATACAAATCAAATCATCTTTGTTGATCCAGTCATTGAGACAGATGAAGGTAATGTAATTGAGCATACAACATCAATAGTTTCTAAACCACCTAATGCTCAAACAAAAAT
>VDFB02003381.1:0-27746 GCA_007258455.2 Sequoia sempervirens | reverse complement strand
TATTGTTGTTGTGAAAAGTAATGCGGTCATGTAAACCCGAGGGATTTGTTATATGTAGTTCATGTTTAGTTTCATATCATGTGATATATGATTATTATGATGTATGTTAGTAATTTAAAAAAAAAAAAATTGGTGCCATAAATGTTAGATGTATTAGTATCCTTTGGGGTTGCTTGGCGGGGCATTACATGGATGGATGAAAATACAAGCTAGGTAGTGAATTTATATAGAAATTAGGAGAGGAGGTAGGTGGAAAATTCAACCAATTGGAATCAACCACAAAAAGTGGAGATGTACCACCAAAAGTAGAGGATGCCACCAAAAGTGGAAAGTGGTTCTACCCTTTAAGGAAGGGGACACCTCATCACTTATCTCCTAGTTATTAAATAATAAACTCACTTTAAATATCCTAAAAAAGCTTAATTAAGTGTAGGAAAAACCTAGGACTAAGGGAAAATAAATTAACCCACTAGGAAAATAAAAACCTACACCAATAGTTTTTTCCTATTGGAAAAGCCTATGTGCTGCGCCAGACTTGGGTGCACATTGACATTATTTGGTTTTAAATGATCTCATGTTTCTTTAAAATTCTTGCATCATTATATGCCTAGTTGTGAAGCAATCTAGTGAAGTATAGGGTGGTTTTCTTTGATATAGTTTATTTCATGGTGTATGTGTGGATAATAGATGGGAGAACTTTAAATATTAGGATCTTTAGTTATTTTCTTTAGAGTAGATGTTAAATATTCTAGAAAATGTTTAAAAGTGATAAATTTATGAAGTATTCTTGCAAATATTTAGTATTCATGAAGTTACAAAGCGATTTATGCTAAATCCACTGAGTCTTTGCAAATAATTTGAGTTCATGAAATATTTCTTGTAAATATTTTTTTTTCATGAAGTTGTGAAGCGATGCATGCTTGATTCGACCAAACCTTTGTTATGATCCTTTGGACAACCGTAAGCCTAAGAAACCATATACCTCTCATGATTAACAACTAATTTACACAATGAACCTTGAGTGAACCTAGTGCGTCAAGACCTGACATTCCTGAGCCTTGGGATCAACTGAGATTGCCTTTAGATTTAGGTATTCCTAACTTGGATCTTTCAAGAAAGGTAGGTTCCCACATTCTTTGAGTGAGAATTTATCTTCCTATTGGTGTGCATGTGAAACACTCGCATCAACAGAATTAGCACTAGAAGGAGGGATCACTCTTTGTCCCTTTCTTTTTGGCTTAGCATTGGTGTCTTGGTCATAAGGTTAAGTTGTAGAGGTCCGGGAAATCTTAGGATTGAAAGTGAAAGAGAGATAGAAGTCCTCTAGAAAATCCTTAATTAAAATATCTCACTATTGAATTTTTTTGCTTTTGGTTAGGTTATAGAATGCATAATTCACAACATGGTTGATCATAGTGAAATTGAATATAAAGTTTTCTTAACTAGGGTAAGCCTAGTTATTCATAAGGTTATCTTGCTAACTAAAGTTTTTTTAAGTGCAAAAAGGAGGGAGAAATTACTATATTTTTGTTTAGATCTTGGAAGAATGTGTAGTTCTAATGAAAGTGGAGTCCTTATTGATTCAAAAGATAGATTAGATAGATGTGCTAACTTTGAGTGTTATGTGGAAAATCCAAAAGTCTTGTAGGAAGAGAAGCAGATTCTTGAGGGTTTGGAAACATCAAACCTAAAGACTAAATATGAAAGAAGTAAATTGCCACGCTCCACGCACATGAATAAGTGTAGAGAGAAGGAACTGGTGAAACAAGTAGACGATGTTGTTATTTCACCATGAGTCGTGAATTCACAATTTAAAAGGGAAGTGGCACTTGATTTTATGTAAATGGAAAAGTATCAGACTTTTACTTTCCCCTTCTCTGATAATCATGTAAATCATATTGAGATCTTGTCTAATGAGTTAAATTTTGATGCTATGGTTTGAGCTAGGGAAAGTTGCGAGCGTAGCCATGAAGGAAGAAGTGACCTCATAATGAACGTACCTGTTCTCAGAATAGAGCAAAGGATGATTGAGCCTTGAAGGTGAAGGTTGGGAAAAGGTATGGATTCAAAGTAGCGGAAAAGAGGTGTGCAGTCGATTGTCATTTAGGTTGTTTCCATACATGTTAGTGAAATCATGGGTAAGTATGCCTTCAAATCCTCATTCATTAAGTACACAAAACTTGGAACGATGCATAATTATGGTAGGCTATCTAAGGAATACTTAAGTGAATTTAAATATAAACTTGCTAAAATTCAAACTAAAAGTGTTGCAGAGTTAGTAATTAAGGTTAAAATTAGCACGACTCTTTTAGGGTGAGGTGCATTTTTCTTGTTGTCATGCCATGGGGGTAGTTTTAGGTTAGGGTAAATTACTTTGTTAGAATAGATTGCTTTGGTTGTTTTCATCTTTTTTTTAGGTTAGATCTGGTAAAATATGCAAGTTTGTCCCAATTAAGAGTGCATTGCAATTGAACCATGCAAACCATTTCGTCATAAAGTAGAAATGTAAACGCCATTCAAAACAAGCACATACATGCACAAATGGAAACACAAAATGAAGCCATATTAATAGAGAAAAGAAAAACTTCAATTATATTGGATAGTAATAATCCTGTGTGTACATGGAAATACAAAATTATTTAAAGGTTGAAAGTAAGAGGAAAAAAGTTTGACCGCTCATAGGGAACTCGCTAAAACAGGGGACATGGCTTTTGGTCACTCAATTTGGTGTGCCTCATCCATGAGAAGTGTGTATCCCAGGTAGGCATTGTCCATGTTTTCATCGAGATCAGGGGTGTGTAGAGCAGTAAGGAAAGGTAGTAGAGGAACTACAACCCCTTGGTTCAAAAATTAAGGGATCTCTTTAGCGGCTAGAATTCTGACCACAGGTTAGGCAACTACCAGAATGGAGTCCAAATTCCCATAATAGTTTAGTCACACTATCATCATAGCAACAATGTGAACTTCAGCTATAGAGAGTCCAAGGTCTAATAGTGAAGCTCAATGAAGTGTGAAGCCAAGTTGGAATTCACTCTATAATAAGACCCTGAATTCATAAATTATTTTCCCATGACTAAGCATAGGGCCACCTTGGTGGATGATGTTTTGAGAAAGAACACCTTTCCAAGCTATTGGCTAGTAATTTTTCCCAAGAATCCGATTTATCGATGGACATTGGTAAGGCAGATGGGAGTATTCATGGTGTTAGACGAGAATAAGTAAAGAGAAGTGAGCTGAAACTTGAATACAAAGTGCAAAATTTGGAGGAGAATTTCATACTTATAGAAAGCCGTGAGAAATCTACAGTGTATAGTTTCCTTGAGGTGAAAATCTTGGGTACACAAGTTGAGGTAGAGAAGGTACACTTTTCTCAAAATTAAAGGTTAAATCAAATAAATTATCATGAAGCTGGTACATAGTTGTTTAAGAGTTGCATGTATGAAGATCGAGAAACAGATGGATTCAAGACTAGAAAATTAAATTGTAGTCCTTTTAATTCATCTGATCAAGTCATATTTTCCATGAAATTATCAAGATGGGCAATTGAGAAGAAGAGTTGGATCAATGAGTTGACAGCCACCAGGACATTGAGAAATTTGAGGTGAATTAATGAATGTGTAATCATGTGTGGGAATTAAATGAAGCTATGATGTTGATCTAAGGCGTCATTGTGACATGACTAGTGCATTAATTTGAGGGTGGAGTTGCCAAATTCAAAGTTTATCAACAAACTTTAATTTAGAGGGTTGCCAAGAAATAAAAAATTGGATAGGATGACAACAAAGGTTTCTAAATTTAGAGGTAACAAGGTAATTCAATAGCTCGAAGCTAAATTTTAACTTATGCCTATTTTTTATGAAATGACAAATTACAATTATTTGACGATTGGTATAAGGGTGATAACATATTGCTGGAGAGTCTCACATACAGGAATTTTTTTTAAGTAAATCTTTAGGGATTGATGAAAGGAGTGGACATTTACATTGAGTGAAAAATCAAAGGGTGGTTCCTTTCCTACCACTGTGATTCGCAACCTAATATCAAGATTTATTGCCTGCAAGTTGAAGCAAAAGAGCTTGCAACGAAATATCAAATGAAAAAATGAATATTGAAGAAATATCAAAAGAGAAAATTCAACTCTTTCTAGGTTACCCAAATATCTCTACTGAGGCTATAGATGCCTGATTGGCAGTAGAGCTATATTTGGGGGAATTACAAAGATAACCTTGCTGGGGCTATAAACGCTTGACTGGAAACAAGGAAATGTCCAGGTTGGCTAAGAAGGATTAGATCAAATTATGTAGCTCAATGTAAATGGACTAATTTCTTTGGCTGAATCACTAGGATGGTAATTAATCAATGCACACACTAGTACTCTTTAGTGGTCCTTATGCTGAGAATCTTGAGTAAGGGTAAGGAATTATTTTGGAAAATGTGTCTATGCTTTGATTTAGTCCAGGTGGTTGATTCCCAAGTTTCTTTTGAATTTAGTTTTGTTGGTTGTAAGTTGTCGTGTGGTCTCACAACACGCCCCAAGAATGCAAGGCTTGGGGACCCAAGTTGAATTTTTTTTTACTTCTAAGAGTTTTTGGTTGGCTAATTGCTTCAAGAGATAAGCATAAGGGAAAACTAGAGACCCTAAAATGGTTCACGTCGAAGTACAAGGTTACTAAGAATTCAAGTATTCAAGTTTCTAGGAAATTTGGAGCCAAATGTGCAACTGAGACAATTTCATTGAGAAAGTTGTGTAGGATGTTGTAGCTACAAGTTAAAATCTCACGAGTATGAAAAGATTGACGAAGGTAGTGGTTGGATTTTATGGTTGTTTCAGGTGAATGTGAAAGGAGCCTTGAGTGTTTTGAAGGAAGTTGGGTAATCGGGTGTCAGGTACCCAGGTAAACGATGCATGTGTGCAATTGTTTAAACATGCCATTCAATTTTTCTTGGGTGCATCAAGTGTCCAGAAACCTCCTTTATATCAATGATTTCGTTAAAATGTTAAAGCATATTATTTTAAATTGGTGTTTCAGAGGAACTAATGTTAAGGAATGTTTCATTTTAATAATGTTCTTGTTATGGGTTTTAAAAGGGAAATGACATGTGGAATTTTATGTGTAGGAGGGACAAGTTTTTGGAAAAGCTTTGGGTATGGATGGTCAAGAAAACTAATGTTGCGAGCATATCAAACAACATTTCCGAGGTTGGGATACATATTTTGGGAACTCCTTTGTAGGAGAGGCGTATAATGAAGGAGTACAGGTAATTGGGGAATCAGGGATCCGGGTCTTTCTTGATGGATGGGTGTAATGCCAAGTTTTGAAGTGTTACACCCACATGCACATATTTCCTAAACCAATGACTTGGAGGTAGGAACACGAGGCTAATAGATTAGAATTTCTATATCCACCTGATCATTCTAATATCTAGCTAGTTCCTACATTTTGTTTGAGGGTTTGACAGATGACCTGTTCAATTTAGTTTGATACCTTGATTGTGTCTGAGGACCCGAGTCCAAAAATTTTTAGTTGTTGAAGGAAGTCAAAATATCTTTTGACTTATTCTAGAAGATTCTTGTGCCAACTTTCATATGCCATGTGCTACTCTACGATTTATTTCTTTGATTCTCTTTCATGTGCTTTTTTGGAACTATTTGGTTGCCTTGTTCTTATAAAAGGCCAAGATTTGTCTTGTTTTATGAAGTTCAAAATTTTTGGAATTATGAAGACTTAAAATTGGAATTCTTGCCAATTTTATTTCTTTTTCTTGTTTCTTATTGTTGACTGTCCAAGTGGCACAACAACATGCAAACATAATACTGATACTCTGTTTCTCTTGAAAGAGAAAGATGATCACATGTATATCTTAGCTCCCAAGGTCTATGTAGTTGGTTCTCAACTATACTGATGTTGCTCAATTGGTCAATGTGATAGTAATGTTCAAGGGGCCTATTGGTGTTGAGCTTCTGGATTGTTCTATGATCAAGCATGAATTTAAACCTACTCTAACTGGGGTTTTTAAAGAAACAACAAAAGATAGATCAGGGCTTTGGAACAAAAAAGAACAATAGTTCATCCAATTTAACCAGACTAGTTATCCTTCAAGGAATTGTAAACTAAAACTGAAGGACCAAATCAACTTGTGATTAACACACAGTTGCATTCATCCACAGTGGTGATTTCAATAACAGATTGCTAGTTACTAGTTTAAATAAAACACAAAATAACATCTCATTCCTTGAAGATTTCACAAATCAAATGATTAATTGCATACAAACATATGCAACTGTGTGTCGGAAATGGAATTAAAGATACACAGTTGCTTCTACTAATGGTGAAGCAGATATAACATTTACATCACAGCACAATCACCGATTATACAAAAATCCCATGACTCCAAATTGTTTCCATTTATATTGAAGCCAGAAAATACATTGCTGATTATTATGAATCGCTCCTATCCTCCGAGAGACAAGAACTCTACAAAGAATCGAGATGTAGTTCTATCTCTTCTAGTTCTGCTAACTACCAACTAACTATTTTCTAACTGTCAGTTCTCTCTTTAGAAGTTCTAACCCTAGAAAGAGGCAAGAATGCCATTTATATACAGAGTGTACCAAAAGAATGCGCTGGCCCCTGTTTCTAGGGTTTACAAAATATCTGCCTCTAGGAGAGTCGATTCTCAGATCTTCTAAATAAATTCAGTTCTACATTAAATGTGCATCCCTGCTGTCCCTATTGGTGAAGGATTGCCGCCAGGAGAAAACCTTCAGATCTTTTGAAACTACTGCCTTTACTTCTAGCCTCCATGTCCATCTTCAAACTTCAACGGAGCTACTTTGAATGCCCTAAAATATCATCATTAATGTCGATCTCTCTTTTTCCAGTAGACCCCAGCTGTCACTATGACTCACGGTTTAGTCCTCCCTCCTTCGACCCTCTTCACACTCTAGATCTTTTTTGTCCGTGTGCGTCTTTTGAAGCTATTTCAAACTTTTCATGAATCCCACACCCGGTGTTTTACCAGTTGCTCCATCGACTCTCTTCTGTAAAGCGGATCCACACCGTTGCATTCTGTTGACCTTCCTTTGGTTCGTAGCCAATCAGCCAAACTACCCAGGGTTCACCTTCAGTTCTATTTGATTGGGTGAACATATTCCACATGGGAGTCCCAGGCGGTCAAAAGTTGTTGACACCAGATCACATGTCGGTGGGACACCACCAGGTGATGAAGACTTCGAGCGGCTCTCGCTCCCCAAGCTCATTACATTTTGGCAGAGACCCTATGGTCGTGAGAAACCCATCTGAATCATTCATGTCGTGAGACCGGCTTCCCTCTGGTTATTACGCCGTGAATTCGTCCTTTCAGCGGGAAGCTTATTATTTCTATTTACGGAGACCTTGCCCAGTGCGGCGAGACGTTACACCAAGCTCAACATGCTACACCGAGGGTATAAAATATGTCGGCAAGACCCTATCGGGTTGGTAAGACCTCTCGCCGAAGTTACCTCCCCTCATGGAGACCCTCCGAGTCAGCAAGACTTTATTTCTTCGGCCAGACATCATGCCGAACTTACATCCTTTGGTGAAAAATACTTGAGGGACATCTTCAGATAAATAACTCGATCCTGCAAAACAGATGCCCCCATTAGTTCTCAAAGGAAAATAATATATATCATTATTCATCATGCCTTCAATTTTATCGCGAAGAAACATAATTAGTGAGAGGCGAAGAGTAGCGGATAAGACAATACCTACCTTCAACTTAGTGGTAGGAACCAGGAAGCTGGAATATGAATAGAAAGTGGATGAATCGGCCGGTCGGTTCAAACTCTGAACCCGGTGACACTATCCTTTCTGGCGTGAGCTGAAAGAATAAAACTAAGGACCGAGAGAGTGTCCGGGATGGGAACTAACCATGGGAAATAATCAACGTGGCTTTCCGATTCTGATCCTGTTCGACTCCGTGTCATGGCGTTTCTTGTAAAGGGAAAAAAAGAAGGAAACCCACTGGCGGGATCGGTAGAAAATGCGATCTGAACTAGCAGCGAATAAATCGGGGTGAAACTTTCTTCAAAGTTTCAGCAGTTCCATCGATCACTGGAGCAACATACAAGAGCGATCAAAGGAATGAAAAGAAAGAAGGGATAGGGAAAGAAAGAAGACCCGACAAAAGAGGGACAAAAGTAAAACGCGGGACATGCGAGCGACCGGGATGTGGAAGAAATCGAACAAACTTTGAAAGTTGGGTTGGGAATCTGTTCCAATTGGAATCACGCCCGAACAAGCGAAGATGCAAAATAGAAAAACAAAAGAGGCAGAACCAAGACCAAGGAGGGAATAGAAAACAAAACTTGGAAAGAATTCCAAGTTCAGTTTCCGTTCCGGTTTCGGGCCTGCCAAAACAAAAACAAAAATGCCTAAGGCCGAAAAGAAAATACCTAAGGCACAAGACACAAAACCAAATAAAAATGACCAATGAAGAAGAGAGAGAAAAGGAAAGCGGAGTCAGACTCGAGATGGAACCCGAACCAGGAACATCGAAAGAGTTCAAAGTTCAGCTTTAGCTCCGGACCCAGATCCGACAGAGCAAAAAGTCAAGACCAAGGAACTGTCAGGACTGGAACCGGGAATGGAAGAAGACCAGAACTTTGATGAAAATCGAAGTTCGATATTGGTCCCGATTCCGCATCTGACAAGACAAAGAAAATGCCTAAGGCAGAAAACCAAAGGCCCAAAATTACAAAAGGACAAAGGGGGACCCATTTTGTTCTAGAATAAAATGGGGTGGTTATGCAAGGCATAACAAATGGCGACTCGGCTAGGGAAATGGTTCAACCATTTTCAAGAAACTGAAGAATTCAGCTACCCAGAACTCCTGGTTTATGAACATCACAACTCCAGTTGGGTTAGTTTTTAACAATCAAGGCTGAGCTAGAATCTCAAATGTAAAACAATCAATAGCTAACCCTAAATCTATGTGTGTGCTTGATGGTGCATCATCCTTTCATAAAGCTTTCTTCATCTTTTTGAATGACAATGTGCAAGATTTGAGCTACATGAGTTGATCCCCTTTAGCTGTCATGCAATGATATCATGGGCATTGCTCCGCTGCCAGTCAGGCATCCATAGCCTTGACAGAGATACCTCTAGTTTTCTTACAGCATTGCTCTACTGCCAGACAGGCGTCCATAGCCCTGATAGAGATACTGGAATCACCCATTCACATTGAATTCTCTTTCTCTTTAAATAGTTCTCTTTTTCTCTTTTTTTCTTTTCTTGAGTTTCAGATATTTGAGAGACTTCCTTTTTTTCTCAATATGTCAGATGTTTAACATCTATTCTGGGTTGAAAACTACCACGGACCTCATAACAACACTTGGAAAATTGGATTTTTCACTCAAATCTTACAACATTATCACCCTAGGACAAATATATCATGACAAAAGGAGATGATCTTAATGATTTGTGACAGATTCAGAGGAGCTAATGAAGGTTACTTACTTTGCACCATGTTTTCAAGACCTTCCTCAACTTTTATTGACAATGGGCATAAAAGAAAGAGCTTAGGACAAAATCACCCAATCAGCAGACCTGGAAATATTTAAACCACTTCTCTTCTAACAACCACAGTATGCTTCACATAAGACAACCACCATTTCAAGATGGAAAGAATAGATAAAATCCAAAGAACAAAAAAAACAAAAACAAAATAGCAAAGGAAACAAAAAGGATAGAAAGAAAGGACAAGCAAATAAACAACAAACTATTTACAAACAAAGAGCAAATTATTCACACAAAGAAGCATAGTTATTTACACACGGAGATCACTTACATGCAGAAACTATTTACAGAAATTATTTACATAAAGAACAATGAATTACTTACATACAAAACATAAATTAACCAACTTTATGACTCAAAATATTGCTTGAGAAATTTCCCATTGATAGGCAAAGGAACAGGTTCTCCAGTCAAGCTACTCAATCGGAAAGCATTTTCCCCTAGGATCTCTGCAACTTGATAAGGGCCTAGCCACAACTTGTCAAAATTTTTGTGACTGCCTTTCTTTTCACTAGCTTTATCCCGTAATAACACAAGGTTTGATATCCTAAAGGCTTTGATTTTGGCTCTTTTGTCAAACCAACGTTTGACAACAGCCTGGTGTCTAAAGAATTGCTGCAAGGTGACATCTCTTTGTTCTTCTAATTTCAACAAAGCAGCTAGTCTTACCTCTATCCTATTGTCACTAGAGTAGAATTTCTGCATGAACTCAAGGATAGGTATTTGCAGATGGATAGGAAAGACCAGCTCTTGGCCATATACCAGCTTGAATGGTAAGGTGTTTAAAGTAGCCTTAATCCTAGTCCTATCTGCCCATAATGCAAATCTCAGCTGGGTATACCAGTCTCTAGGGTTATGCTCTAACAGTTTCTTAATTACCCCTAAGAGAATCTTATTGGTTGACTCTGCAACTCCATTGCCTTGTGGGTAATAATTTGAAGAATATTTTAGGACAATTTTGTGATCATATGCCTAGGAAATAAATTTAGCAGAAGAGAAGGAAGAGCCATTGTCACATACCAACGCGAAAGGTACCCCAAACCTGGTGGTGATGCATTCAGTGAGGAACTTGATCACTACCTCTATGGTGCTATTCTTGCAGGGTATAGCCTTCGTCCACCTCGTGTAGTAATCGGTAGCAGTCAAAATTAACTTGTGCCCTGTAGAAGAATTCAGGTTAATCACCCCAATAAAATCCAGTGCCCACTGGGCAAATGGACTTACCTCGTAGACAGGCTATAATGGCATGGCTGCATGGCATTCCCTTGATGTGGAAATCTAACATACGTGACATGTTCTCACATGATGATGGGCATCTTTGAACACACAAGGCTAGTAATAACCAGATCTAAGGACCTAGTGAGCCAAAGAATCCGCAGAACCATGACCTGTGCCATGTTTCCCATGAAACTCAGAAATCACATGTTTAGCCTCCTATCGATCAAGGCATCTTAGGTATACTCCTTCAAAATTATTCCTATATAGCAATCCTCCCTTGAGCATATAGTGAGAGCTCTTCATTCTCAGGGCTCTCCTCTGAGTTGCATTCATTCCCTCTAGACACCAATTGTTGAGCATAAAATGAACAATATTAGCATACCAAGGGTCATTGGAGAAAGACTGGGTTGTATACTGCTGACAAATGATGTTGTCACCAGCATTCACCATGGATTGGGATAGACCTGTACCTCTGACTAGTTTCATAGGGTGTATCTCCAGATTGAATTCTTGCAAGATGGCCATCCATTTCCCTCTTCTTTCTCCTAGCTCGCTTTGCATGAGCAGAGACTTCACAACAACATCAGGGACTACCGCGATGATTTGGCTTCGGAGAATGTAATGTCAGAACTTCTTGAAAGCTCTGACCAGCGCAAAGGCTTGCTTCTCAAGAGGTGGGTATTTGATTTCCACATTTTTAAATGGGAGTTCATGAAAGCAATTGGTCTCTCCTTTGCCTCTTCTCTTCGTTGGGTTAGTACAGCTGCGCTGGAATGTTCAGAAGCAAAGGAATAGATATAAAATGGCCTCAAGTAATCCGGGCTAGTGAGAATGGGTGCTTCTGAAATAGATCGCTTAACCTATACAAACGCAGCCTTCGCCTCCTCGGTCCACTCTATTTTTGCGTCTTTCTTCATCATTTCGTTAAGTGGTTTTACGATTTCTACAAAGCCCGTTATGAATTTTCTCATGAAATTGATCTTCCCAAAGAAAGACCTCATTTCTTTCTTGCTTCCTGGCCTGGTGATCTTCAGAATGGACTCAACTCGATTTGGATCGATTGAAATCCCTCTTTCAGAAATTATGTGTCCCAACAGCTTCACTTTAGAAACCTTGAACATGCATTTTTTTGGATTCAATAATATGCCATACTGGACACACCTTTGAAGAACCTTGGCTAAATTGGCAGCATGGTTTAGTCGATCCTTGGAGAACACTGTCAGGTCGTCCACATAAACAATAATGCACTTATCAATCAGATCCTTGAATGCTATGTCCATGGCGCATTGAAAAGTTGCCCCAACGTTTATCAGACCCAATGGCATTCTTCTGTATGCAAACGTTCCCCACTTCGTAGTGAAGGTTGTCTTCATTTTGTCTTCACAGTTAACCATTACTTGATTATATCTAGAGTAACCATCCAGGAATGACATCATTTGACATCTATTGATAGTCTGTGAGACTTCATCTAGAGAAGGAAGTGGGTAGTTATCTTTTTCTGAGGCTTTATTCAGATTTCTGAAGTCGACGCACAACCTGATCTCCCTATTTTTCTTGCGGACTGGGACTAGGTTAGCCACCCCATGTTGAATGGCGTACAGGGAAGATTATCCTTGCTGAGAGCAATTTCTAAACTTCTTTATAGATCAATGGTTCAATCAGGGCATTGAGAGGCCGCTGCTTATGTCGGAAGGGTTTAGCTTCGGGCTTCAAGGGGATAGTGTGAGTCATAATAGAAGCATCAAACATCTGGAGATCTTCATATCCCAAAGCTATTGCAGAAATATCTTTCTTAAGTGCCATCAATATGTCTTTTCTGATTGCTTGAGGGTAGGCTTTTCCTATATAGATATTCCTTTCAGGGCCAGAATCAGCCAGGTTAACAGTTTCATATTCACCTCCTTTGTCTTTAACTGATATCTTCTCTCGAGCCCTTGGGTCCAAATCAAAAATTCTCTCTAAAGCAACCATTCCCTTGGGAATGTTATTATTCTTTAAATTAAGGACCTCTTCTGTATAACATTCCTCAGGGCTCCAATCCCCTTGATCTCTGTTGGACTCGTCAATAATTTTCCCCTCAAAAACATTTGAGCTTGCTAAGAAATCAAGGATATGTCGATCATCATCAAAGACTTGAAAGTTCTTGATATTATCAGGAACGACAGGGGTGGATATTAATTCCACTGAAAATCTCTTGAACTTGGAGCCTTGCATAGGTTCCAGGGTGCTTGCAACAACAGCTAATGAATCAGCTACCTAATTTTCTTCTCTAGGGATTAAGCTAATCCCAAAGGCATCAAAGTCCTCAATCAGGTTCCATACCCGATTTTTGTAAGCTGCCAGCCTTCTGTTGTGACATGTGTATTGGCTGCACACTTGCTTAACAACAATTTCTGAATCTCCCTTGACCACCAAGGCTGTGACTCTCTTCTTATGTGCAAACATCAGTCCCCTTGCCAGAGCTTCATATTCTGCTATGTTGTTAGTACATCTGAACTACAACCTATAAGAAGCAAAGAAAGTTTTGCCTTTGGGGTTGGTTAGTTCAATCCCAACACCACAGCCAGTTTTGGATTTAGATCCATCAAAGGTGAGGGTCCATAGCTGATCATAGGCTGGGGTCGGCTCTTTGGGGGTTGGTGTAGGCATTTGGATAGGATTAGCCAGGGGTGGGGCTCCTTGATCTCCCACATCAGATATAAGGAAAAGGTGTTATGTAGTTTCTTTAAGTATACTTTCCGATTCTGGCTCAGTTGCATCATTTGACCTCTGGCTATCCTTCTGATAGTCACTTGTGCCTTTGGTTAATCCCTTGGGCTTTGTTACATTTGTGAGGACAGGGGTGTCAAACAAACCTTGGGATTTCTCTTCCTCAATATGTTGATCCAGGAATGTATCTGGGGTAGGCTCAACTTGGGAAAGAGCTTCCTTTGAAGGTGACTTGTCCCTGGTTAGCATTACTGCTTCTTTGGCTTCAAATGAGAAGCGGTCTACAATGGTCTCAGGGTGACTTGTGCTAGCTTCCCCAAATTGGGAAACATGGTTTAAAATGTCAATGCAGGGTTGACAAGTCAATTCAAAATGATTTTGGTAGTGTACCCTGCACCAATTAGGGAGCAAAAGGCTTTACAGATCTACATCTTTTCCCAAGACTAGCTGATCATGTTGTAGCTTCTTGATCAATGCATGCTGATTTTCATTAATCACAAAATCAGGGAACTTTTGTATTGACAGTTCTTTAGGATGAAGAACGGAAAAGGTTAAAATTTCATCTCTTTTGTAAACCCCTATCCCAGTTTTGAAATAGGCTACTTCATTAGGGAAATCATATTCCATGATGATATACTTGAGGCGGGGCTCACTTTCAATCCTAATCTGAGTAGGATTTCCTCTCCATGATAGCCACATATGTGAAAAGTCAAGGGAAAGATATCCCCCTAGACTCTTCATCAAATCTCTGCTCAGCAGCATACCATAGGTCTCAGGAATATCTACTACTTGAATATCTATGTTGGTTAGGATCCTAGGGTCTGATCCTACTTGCACATGTATGTTTCTTAATTCCCCCACTACATTAACCTCTATCTTGTCCAGTTGAATGACCTTCTTGTTGGTCTGAATGGGGTTTAATCCCAAATTCTTACATATGGAAAATGGCATAACATTGCCAGAAGCTCTTGAGTCTAACATACAATTATGTAAGTTCTTCCCGCAAATTCTTAAACTCAAAAGAAATGGTGGAGTACCTACCTTATTTATGTACAAAGCTGCATTCATGTCTGCAGTAGGGGCAACCTTGTTTTTCCCTTTTGATTTGTCAGCTTGTTCTAGAGCTTTCAGCACTATCTCCCTTTGAGCAGGGCACCACTTTAAGATGTCGAAATATGACAAAGAAGTTTTATGTTTCTGCATCTCAGAAACAATATCAAATTCTGTATTATAGCTTGCATTGTTTTTGAAAATACTGGAAGGATTACCCTTGTTATGGAAGTCAAGTGGGCCTTTTGGTGGAGGATGATTATTATCAGCACTTTGATTTGGAGGCACCATGTGATTAGGGGGTGCTGAAGTAGTGAATGGACCCTTACTTTGATTTCTCAAAAAGTGTCCTCCCTTTGTCTGAAAGGCTTGGGCATCATACATGTCTTCCTCTAGTTCATTCTCACTTTGCATTGGGAATGAGGGCTCTTCTTCAAAGAGGTCATATGCCATTGCAGTATCCACTGAGTCACCTCCTTTGTTTGAATTCCCCTAGAATGTGTGGGAATCTTCGTGTGCCATCTTGACAACTTTCTCCATCTGAGGGCAGTTTACCTCAGAATGGGTCACAGTATCATGCAGCCTACACCAGTTAGTCATGAAATTAATGACCACATTTGTAGTATGTGACCTCTCCTCATTTACTTGATAGTTGTGCGAAACTCCACCATTATTGGGCCCTATATTCCACTGTTTGTTGTTATTTGGACTTTGGTTATATCCTCTATTCTGATTTTGGTACCCTTGGTTAGAGAAGTTTTGGCCTTGATAACCCCTTTGGTTGTAATTGTTGTTATTCTGATAAGTACCCTGATTGTTGTTGTTTCGATTAGGGTAGTTACCTTGGTTTTGGGAGGGGTTCAGTCGAAGCTGAGCCATGTCATTTGTAACTTGAGACAGTGTTTTCTTCAAGGTCTCTACCTCATTCATAAGTTGGACTATCTTTTCACTTTCCACAGCCTTAGCAACAAGTGGCTGATCACCATGGCTTGGTGTTCCAATTTGGTTATGATGACCATGGGGATCTTGAGGGACCTGTGGTTGTTGAAAAAGGTCAGTAGTCCTATTAGCAAAGAATGGAATAGGAGGTTGGGTCTGCAACTCAAACATAGGGCGATAATGGGAAGGAGACATTCCTAGGACAGTGTTGAACAATGGAGTTGGGCTATGCATCTGATATCCTATTGGAGGAAAACCTCCTCCCAAAATTCCTTGTTGAGAGCTAATTTGTTGTTGTAGCTTGATAGCTAGATGATAGACTTTAGATAGAGAATCAATATCAGCTAGTTGATAAGTCCTTTGCAAGAAAAAATCTAGCAAAGGGTCTATTACCCTAAAGTATGCTTGAATGGCATTGTTCTCAGTAACTAGGTAGGGATCCTGCAACCTCCTATACATCCTTTGAAATCTGGTATTGAACAAGGGCAAGGACTCACCTGGTTCCTTTCTGATGGTAGCGAATTGGTGATATAGAAGAGTTGGGTCCACATAAACCCTGAACTGGTTGATGAAAGAATTTTCCAAGTGTGTCTAGGTCAGAATAGAACCTTGTGGCAAATTAAGATACCAATTATATGCCATATCCCCTAATGAATATGGGAACAACCTACATACTACATCGTGGTGAGCTATCTGAGCTTTGGTACAAGCATCCTTAAAGGCTTATATGTGCTCCTCAACACTCCGTGATTCACCACGATTGTACTTGGGACAAAAAAAATTAGGATTCTTGGGCATGTCGTGAAAACCTTTAGGAATAGTCCCCAATGGAGAGGGATTATTCTGAAAGAAGGCCATTGGTGGTGGTGGTGGTTGATCTAGTTGTTGAATGGGTCAAACCAGTTGTGATATCAATTGAGATGAATTTGGTGGATTGATGGGTACCCACTGGGGTATTGGTGAAAATCCTAGTGGAGTGAGCGGAGCTGATAAGGGTGGTATGATGGTTGCCCCAGTCTTGCGAACCTTGTGTCTTGTTGGGGTATTGAGTTCTATCAAAGGTGGTGGATTTTTAGCTGATCGAAGAACTCTGTGGGGTCTTTCTAAGGAGGATGACCTAGCTTTATCCAGTTTGCTCTCCTTTGCCCTCCTTCTAGCGCCAGTTCTCTGTTGACGGTGCTTCTGGCACAATAACATGAAAATAGAATACCGATACTCTATTTCTCCTGAAAGAGAAAGATGATCACATGGATATCTTAGCTCCCAAGGTCTATGTAGTTGGTTCTCAACTGTACTGATGTTGCTCAATTAGTCAATGTGATAGTAATGTTCAAGGGGCCTACTGGTGTTGAGCTTCTGGATCATTCTATGATCAAGCATGAATTTAAACCTACTCTAACTGGGGTTTTTAAAGAAACAACAAAAGATAGATCAGGGCTTTAGAATAGAAAAGAACAATAGCTCATCCAATTTAACCAGACTAGTTATCCTTCAAGGAATTGTAAACTAAAACTGAAGGACAAAATCAACTTGTGATTAACACACAGTTGCATTCATCCATAGTGGTGATTTCAATAACAGATTGCTAGTTACTAGTTTAAATGAAACACAAAATAACATCTCATTCCTTGAAGATTTCACAAATCAAATGATTAATTGCATACAAACACCATTCTGAAACACAATCTGAAGTAGATTAAGATTTGGTTGCTTCTACTTTTAGTGAAATAGATAAGCAACATTTACACATCTGGCACAATCACCAGTGTACATAAAATCCATGACTCCAAATTGTTTCCATTTATATTAAGAAAACTTGAAAAATACATTACAGACTGTTATGAATCTAACTCCTATCCTTAGAAGACAAAAGGAGCTCCTATTACAAAGAATCAGGATGCAGTTTTGTCTCTTCTAGTTCTGCTAACTACCAACTAACTATTTTCTAATTGTCAGTTCTCCCTTAAGTTTCATGTTCGGATTCCAGTTCCAGTTCCGGGTCGGCCAGAACAAAACCGAAAGATGCAAAATAGAAAAACAAAAGAGGCGGAACCGGAACCGAGGAGGGAATAGAAAACAGAACTTGGAAAGAATTCCAAGTTCGGTTTCCGTTCCAGTTCCGGGCCCGCCAAAACAAAAACAAAAATGCCTAAGGGCGAAAAGAAAATACCTAAGGCACAAGACACAAAACCAAATAAAAACGATCAACAAAGAAGAGAGAGAAAAGGAAAGCAGAGTCAGACTCGAGATGGAATCCGAACCAGGAACATCGAAAGAGTTCAAAGTTTAGCTTTAGCTCCAGACCCGGATCCAAAAGAGAAAAAATTCAAGACCAAGGAATTGTCGGGACCGGAACTGGGAACGAAAGAAGACCGAAACTTTGATGAAAATCCAAGTTCGATATTGGTCCCGGTTCCGCATCCGACAAGACAAAGAAAATGCCCAAGGCAGAAAACCAAAGGCCCAAAATTACAAAAGGACAAAGGGGGACCCATTTTGTTCCAGAATAAAATGGGGTGGTTATGCAAGGCATAACACTTATATGATTCTAGTATAAAAACTTGTATGCTCTATTTGAAGTTTAGTAATATCGAAGCCAATTTGAAGCTATCTCCTGATACAAAATCTTACATAGTTGATTGTTTGTTCCTATCAAAAAATCAAGATGTGTTGCACCAAACTTGGGTGGATATTGACACTATTCAGTGGCAAATGATCCCATGTTTCTTTAAAATTATTGTGTCATTCTATGCCTCAATGCGAAGCAATTTGGTGAAGTATAGGGTGGTTTTCTTTGATTTAGTCTATTTCATGGTGTATGTGCGGATAATAGCTGGGAGAACTTTAAATTTTAGGATCTTTAATGCTTTCCTTTAGAGTAGATATTAAATATTTCTAGAATATGTTTTAAAAGTGATAAATTCATGAATTATTCTTGTAAATATTTAGTATTCATGAAGTTACACAGAAATTTATGTTAAATCCACTATCTTTGAAAATAATTTGAGTTCATGAAATATTTCTTGCTAACTTTTATTTTCATGATGTTAGGAAGTGATGCATGCTTAATTCAACCGAACTTTTGTTATGATCCTTTGGACACCAGTAAGCCTAAGAAACCATAGACACCTCATGATTAACAAAAAATTTACACAACAAACCTTAAGTGAACCTAGTGCATTGAGACCTAACATTCTCGAGCCTTGGGGTTCAATTGAGATTTCCTTTAGATTTAGGTATTCCTAGTGGATCTTTCAAGAAAGGTAGGTTCCTACGTTCTTTGAGTGATAATTTATCTGTCTATTGGTGTGCATGTGGAATTTACTCATGTCAACATTTAGGAAAATTGCATTCCAGAGGTGACCTTCTCTTGAGCGATATGTGCACCAAATTTCTTTATCTTTCTTTTTTTCCCCTCTTGTGAAAATTCCATTCTTATAGTTAGTTGTTCTACTGCTAATTGTAAATTTTTAAGGTTCTCTTTTATATCATCCTTTTGACGTTTGCACCATGTTTGGATTTCTGTTCAGTATTCCATTATGATAAAAAAATTGTAAGTATTGAATATTCTTCTATCCAAGACTGCTCTTATATCCTTATGTAGTCTAAAAATGAACTATTCAATCTTTTGTTGCTTTGTGAGGGGTTCTTCCAATTTGCAGTAGACTTAAATATCTTGTCATATGCTTTCACTGATTCTTCTTCTCCTTGTATTAGGTCCCTCATTTTTCTGACACTCTTTGTTGGAATATCCAAAGTGTCAAAGCTTTCTATGAAATCTTGTTTCACATCATTCCAACTTTTTCCATGTTTTGGATAGGTTTTTTAATACCAATCTAGTACTTCCTTATTGAAGACACAAAGTCTAGTAATTTTGGTTTTTCTTCATCGATGTCATATCTTTACCACAAAGTTTCTAATAGAAACATATGTTCTACAACTTATATTACAGTATCTCTTCCAAATACTGAGATCTTTATTGAGGATTCCATAATGTTCTTATTTTTTCCTACTTTAAGTTTTTGGATTGGTGGACTACACCTGGCTTCTTTTTCTTTCTTTAATTTCCTAATAGTATAGGGTTTCTACTCTCTAACCTTATCTCTTCCTAATTTTATATCAAAGTATTTTTTTCCAAGTATCTCTTCCCACTTTGTACTTCTTTTCCTTCCTCTTTCATCTCTTTACTTTGTGATATCTCTTCTTTCAAAATTCTTCAACTCTTATATCATTGAGGGGATGGGTTCCAAGTATAATAGTTCTAGGATGACATGAAATAGACGAAATATATTTATGGATATATACAAGTGAAAATCATAGAAGGAAGAGAGAGAGAGAGAAGGTGGGATCATTTTCCTTTAAATAAAGTGGCACATTATAATGTGCTCACATAATTGAAAGTCGATACATAAAATAATGTGAGTTCATTGTACCATGCTCGTGTTATTTTCAATTTTGGTAATTTCCAACCCTTAGGGTTGAATTTTCCTTGGGCTTCCAACTCAAAGGGTTGGGAACACATTTCAATGTTTGAAGATGTGTTTTTGCAAAATGTAAAAATATTGACACAATATCGAGTGTGCTCCCCCTCATATTCGTACATGTTTCAATGTCATGTAAAAAAATGATGTAGTAACATTAAACACTTTGTTAGCTTTATAAACATGCAATTATTTTCACATTTCAAATATTTTAGGTTTTTGATCTTTAATTTCTTTTGCTAGTGTCTCCATTTTTTCAAAAACTTATATATAGTATTTTTGGTCTCATTTTTTATTCATTCGTCAAAATTTGAAATCAATTATATTTTTACAAACTACTCTATTATTTGCACATTAAAAAAATCATTTTTGATTAGTTTCCAAAAAAATAGGGGGGGCATGCTCAATTTTCTATTTTTCAAGATTTTAAATAATAATAATAAAAGTTAACATTTTTGGGGAGCACACTAGACACTATGATGTTTTTTTGAGAGAATCTCCACCATTTAAAAAAAACATTAGTAGTTTAGAAAGTAGAGTCATAGCATTGTACATCTCTTGTTCTTATTGCATCTTCAAATTTTGAGCATAATTATCTTCAATTTTTCATCCAAGGTTAGTCTTTTCTACTTTTTTTTTAAAAGTGGCTACTTAAGACCCTCTTTTCATCCCCCATCCACCTACAAATACCCATTAGGATTAGATTTAGAATTAGAATTAGAGTTAGGGGTAGGGTTAGGGTTAGAATTAGTGTTAGTACATTATAATTATTATTAGTGTTAGTGTCAAATTAGAGTTACGGGTAGGGTTGGAATTATTGTTATTGTGAAAACAAATGTTATTGTTAGAATTTTATATAGATTTATATGGTTAGGTTAGGGTTAGAGCTAGAATTAGCGTTAGTATTATAATTACCATTAGTGTTATATATATATATATTGAATAAAGTTAACTTAAGGTTATATATGCTAGAGTTATAATTAGTGTTACTATTAGAATTTTATATAGATTTGTATGTTTAGCTTAGTTTTAGAGTTATAGTTACAATTAGTGTTAGTTTTAGGGTTAGGATTAGGATTATATTAGAGGTATAAATAAATTTAAGGTTAGGTTTATGGTTAGGGTTAGAGTTAGGGTTATAGTTAGAATTATTGTAAGTATTATAATTAGGGTTAGGGAACTAGGGTTTGAGTTTGAATTAGACTTAGAGCTAGGGTTAGAATTAATGTATGTTAGGGTTAGGATTATAGTTAGTATTAGAATTAATATTAGTATTATATATTTTTAATAAAATTAACTTAAAGTTATATATACTAGAGTTGGAATTAATGTTAGTGTTAGGGTTAGGGTTAGAGTTAGGAGTAGGGTTAGAACTAATATTAGTGTTATAATTAGAGTTAGGGGCAGGGTTCAAATTAACCTTAGTCTTAGTCTTAGTATTAAAATTAGTGTTACTTTTAAAATTTTATATAGATTTATATGTTTAGGTTAGGGTTAGAATTAGAGTTACAATTAGTGTTAGTTTCAGGGTTAGGATTAGATTACAGTTATAATTAATGTTAAGGTTAAGATTAGGGTTACAATTTAAATTAATGTTAGTATTGTAATTAAGGTTGGAAATATGATTAGAATTAAAATTACAAGCACAATGACAATTAGCGTTAATATTAGGTAAAAACACAAAGTTGTGTCACACTTTATAAAGGAAATGCAGAAAATTAAGAATGCAAATACTTTTGAGTAGTGGAGTGCATTAGACTTTAGAAAGAAGAGAGTGAGAAATGGTTAGGACCATCTCTCAAACAGAGAGAGATTCTCTTTATTTTAGCGCAATCACATTTTCACTTTTTGCACAAATTTTGGTGCTGATAACCTACTCTCTTTACTTCAAAAAATGCACCAAATATGACACCAAACTACAGCGAAGGCCCTAGCCCTGGCTGCGAATCTCGCTGGGCGCTCACGGGTCACGGTAATCTCTCCCAGTCTCCCCTCAACCCGCGTGGTAACGAGGTATGCGGTCGTACCAAACAATCACGCAATAATGCTAAAAGTTTACTTATGTCCGCCTGTAATGTAAGCACCATTCCGCAATTTTAAAATAAAAATAAAAATAAAAAATTAAATATAAATAATAATTAAACTATTAAAATAATGACGCAGCTTGTTTATATTTGTTATTTATATTTTATACTTTTTAATAAAGCTTTTATTCCAATAAAACAATATAAATAAATTGTAGTAATAACTGTCGTGAATTATTTATGAGATGGTTTAGGTACTCGCTAGAGGATAGTGAGCGACAAGATGGGGCAAGTGCTACTTCTAAGCGTTTCAGTAACAGGCTATCAAATCTGATGTAACAGAAAAAGAAAAAGAAGGGAATTTCATGTTGGTGCATTCACCAAAAACAAAAAATATTATGGTGCTCGGCACGGTCACGATTTTAACAGGATTACTTCAAATCGATAGGATGTGAAATGTACAAGGTTAATCATTAAACTTAATCAGAAACACCTGAGATAAGACATAGACTCATAATTTTATATAGAATGGTAAACAAGGTTAATCATTTTTATTGGCATATGGAATACAGTCAAAGGTACATTTTTGGGATTGGATAGACATTTCCATCTTAATGAGTGATCCTTCCAGTGCAACAGTTGGGTCACAAAATTCAACACCCTTCCTTTGAAAATAAATGCATTGGCAGTAGAATCTTCCATCCTGTGATATGCTCTGATCTCTCTATGAATGAAAAACATGTTGTGGAGTAAATTTTAGAGGTGGTGAGAAGCAACCTGTATAAAAATTTGCAGCCAAAGTGGTTTTTCTAGACTTTCTTTCACATTCTTTTGCGCCCTATAAATTTCTATTCACAGAGAGGGGTTCATAGTGGAGCACCCTAACTTCGCCTTTCTCAAAATCCTACGTGGAAATTTCAAATCACTCCCAATTTTGTACAATAGTTTATTTGACAACTCACGTGCTTCTATATTTTGTTTTAGGGCCACATCACCAATATGATGCCACATCAACATGCTTTTTGTTTAGGTATCCAAAAAAGGCCCCAAAAAAAAGTGAGACAGATAGTGGTACACTAAGTCATGTTTTATTGGTGCGCTGATGTGGCATCACATGATTTGCCAGTTTGTGTATTTTATGGATAAAAAGTGTTTTGCAATTGGATATTAAGGTGCTTCACTATGGAACCCACTGAGGACTACTTCTATCCCCACTATTAGACTCCGCTCCACTATGGGCCCCTCTCCCCTAACTATCATTTTAAAAATTTGGAGTGGTTTAACAACCTGAGCTCTGCATTTTTAAATTTTCTCACCCTTGCATTTTTTGAAAAATTGTTTCCATGACTATTTTAGGATCTTAGATCGAAACAATAAATCTTTTGAAGGAAAAACGAAGAATTTTTCTTATGTTCAGAAGTTGTTTTCTGATTTTACAATTCAAATTGATTGAAATTATTGGAAATTTTGAGACAATTTAAATCTATTCCTAAAATCTTAGGAATTCTATCATTTGTTTCAGATCAATACATTTCATGAATAGTTTGCTCTTCAGGAATGGCTTCCAATAAATGGTGCCAGTAACTGTTTCCTTTCCATTAAATCATACAGCAGGCGATATGTTTGTGAAATGAAATTTTCAGCATGAATATGATATATTTTACCATTTCCAGCGTACCCATTAAATTTTTTCCAGCTCTATATTGTGACTCAATTCCTTTTGTTATTTAACAAATGGGATTTTCTTTGCCCTTAAAGCTTTTATTGTACAGTTTCATATGAAGTCAGTCTGACTATAAATTCTTGTTAAGCTGAGCTGCTATTTACAATATAATAATATAATTAACAATGCCATGTCTGCTATCCATTTATAGTATTACCCAACTCCATAAAAATAAATTTCACATTCTTTAGCAAATGTAAATTAGTTTCTAAATCTGGTTTTTTTTTAATTGAAATAATGTTTATATTAAAATAATTTAATAAAATGATTTGTTTATAAAAACAAAATTTTAAATTTAAGATCTATATTTAACATATATTCAATTGTCAAATTTGATAAATGAAAAACACGTGTCTAGCTTAGTTTATTGGATTGTTAAAGATATACAACTAAAGCACTTGGACAGATTGGTTGATTATAAATTTCTATGATTCAATTGAAAAAAATAAGACATGCTCCTTGCTAGATCTTAATTGAAAGAGACATCCTTAAATGCTTGTTGGATTTTATTGTTCCTCAAAATCTATATCATCAAAACCATTTTTAAAACTATAAATAAAATTAAAGGTATAATTTATTTCTATTTTGGTGGATAAATGTTTCAATTTTATTTTAATTCTATGTTTAGGCACTATTGTCATTTAATTCTATTTTGTTGTAGTATTTCTCTCTCTATGTATATACAATATTTTAGTGTGCAATTCATTTTTTCTTGAAAGAAAAAATGTTTTACAATTTTTAAATGAAATTTTAATAAAGAAAGAAAATTCATTTTTCATATTTATGGTTATCGTTAGGGTTATAGTTAGGGTTAGATTTAAGGTTACAATTAGAGTAGGTTTAGGGATTTTTTAAACATAAAAGAAAAAATATATTAAAAAGTAACTAATTACAAATTGAGTTTTCTAGTCTTAAAAGAATTCTAGCACAATAGTTTTAAAAAATCTTGAAAAATCCAAATGGACTAAAGACAAACAATCAAAACAAGAGTGGAAACCCTCTAAACCTTATAGACAAGGTATAAATCCTTGTGACCTTGAAGATTGTTCATGTTGTGAGTATCATAATTACCTCTTGCCTTTATGCTAAAAAAGTTGAAACAAAATGAAAACCAATTAACAAAAGGAATAACAAAGTTGGCAAGAAAGAAACCCCAAAATCTCAAAATTAGGTTTAGAACTAGAATTAGGGTTAAAATAAACACATAAATAATATTTATAGTGTGAAAATAAATGTTTTTTTATATATGAAAATGGCTAAGGGAGCCATACCCATAATACATTTCGCGGGGTTCCCTTTTAAAAACATGTTACAATGGACCTGTAACCCAGCTAAACTATCCCACCCTCTCCAAAATTCCCCTATCCAGGTAGATTTTCCATATTTTGAATGATCATACAAAATGAAAAAATTTGGATTACTATCTTGCTTCAAGCCTCTTCATCCATTTTGTTCTCCATCTCACTAGCTACCACCAACCTTGCATCTAGCATCATATTTGAGACTCTTAACTAGTCTCAGAGAAAAAAATATTGGTCGCCACTTGTCCCTTCCTCAAATTTGAGTTCATGTTGGTTACCCATATGAGGAAGGGCACTAGAGGGGAATTTTGCGAATGCCTCACTCCACCTTTCTACCTACAAAAATAGACAAACCACATTTAATCTCACTCCACCTTTCTACCTAAAAAATAGACAAACCACATTTAATTCACTCATGTAGACCATCTACACTACCAATGGTAGTGTGAATATTACCTTGAATGAACGTTATTTTCCTGTACATTCCCTCCACTTCATTAATCATTATTCAATGTCGTTCTTTGCCAACTTTGTCAAAGCATGCCAATTATCCTCATAATTTAATTCTCCACCTTCCGAGCCACTTCTATCGATCACCCAATTTGCTAAAAGATCCTCCAAATTGTTCCACCCTTGTATACATGTGCAATTATGAAGTCCTCAAACTTCTCCTACAAACTCTACACTAGTGTGATATATTTTTTAAGTTTCCAATTTGGGACTTTTTCTTTTGAATGATCTTGATCATTATTAGTGAGTTCCCTTCTAGGTGAACCTTTCATGTCTATTTAGCCAAAGAAGTCTTCAACCTCAACCAAGCCATTTCATTTTTTTCTTATTATTCATCCCCTCTATTAACTTCTCCAATTCCACCACTATAATTTTACCTTGTATCTCACTACATAACCAACACTAGAGACCCTTGGGTTCCCTCTTGCTACCTTGAATTTTTTTTATCTTCAACTAACCTTCCTCAAGAGGATTCCATTTTTGGTTTCCTCTATTTATTGGCAACAAATTAACCCAATCAAACCCACAGATGGGGAATCAAAAATAATATTTTATTAAAGGTAAAATTTTATTAAATTTTTGAAAAGATTTTATAATATTTTATTAAAGGTAAAATTTTATTAAATTTTTGAAAAGATTTTATTAAAGGTGATATTTTATATATAGTTTTAGGGTTACATGTAAGGTTACAATTAAGGTTAGCTTAGGGTTAGAATAGAATTAGGGTTAGGATTATAATTAGGGTTATAATTAAGATTAGTGTTAGGGTTGAAATTAAGGTTAAGGTTAGGGTTAGAATTAGAATTATAGTTATAGTTAGGGTTAAAAATAGAGTTAGGGATTTGTTCACGGTTATAATTTGAATTAGGGTTAGGGCTAGGGTTAGAATCAAGATTAGGGTTAGGATTAGAATTAGGGTTATAATTAGGGGTAAGGTTGGTTTTATAATTAAGATTAGGATTAGAATTAAGGTAATGGATATGGTTATAGTTAGGCTTATAATTAAAAGTATGAGTATGTTTAGGGTTAGAAACAGGGTTATAGTCAAGGTTAGATTCATAATTTGAATTAGGGCTTGGATTAAGGTTCTAATAATTAAGATTAGGGTTAGAACTAAGGTTATGTTTAAGATTATAATTGGGGTTAGGGTTAGGTTTAAAATTAGGGTTAGGTTTAGAATTAAGATTGGACTTAGCATTATGATTGCGAATAGGGTTAAAAGTAGGTTTAGGTTTATAATTATGGTTATGATTATGGTTACAATTAGGGTTAAAATTAGTATTAGATTAGAATCAAGCTTAGGGTGAGGTTTGGGCTAGGGTTCTGGTTATAATTAGGGTTGTAAAATTTATCAATCAAGGTTAGTATAAAGGTTATAATAAGAATTAGGGTTATGGTTAGAGTTAAAGTTAGGATTAGAATTAGGGTTAGGGATAGGGTTCCAATTAGGGTTAGAGTTATAATTATAATTATAGTTATGGTTAGGATTATAATTTAAATTAGGGTTATGATTAAGGTTATAATTGGTAGTAGGGTTCAGATTAGAGTTAGGGTTGGAACTAGAGGTGGGGTTAGCATTAGAATTAGAGTTAGGATTAGAATTATGGTTAGGGATATGGTTATTGGCATTATTTTTCATTATGGTTGTCTTTGAAATTAATAATTGAGGATATTTTTGTAAACATGTAGTGAGTTTGTTGGCATTAGTTATCAGTTTACTTGGGGAGATTGTTGTACATGTTTGTGAGAATATTGTTCAACATTGATTGAAATTGATGTTGTGGTGCTTTTAGTTATATGTTGTTGATATTTGAATGGTTGGATGTCATGCCTAGTTGATATAAATTGAATATGAATTAAGTATAGTTGTTTTCAGAAGAGATGGTATAATGATGATATATTAAGATGAGGATTAGAAGAATTAAGATAATGATTAGAAGTAATGTTGACTATGGAGAGATGATATTGATGGGTCAATATGTTGTATGCTCTCTCTTATCATTCTTGAGGAAGTATGTGTTGCTGCAAGGAAGTTCTAGTCTCCACAAGTTGGCGAAAGTTTTTGTTTTAGGAAGTTGCACTACAAATATTATTTGGGAGAATGATCTACATTCCTTTGTTATTATTAGATACTTGCGGTTTGGGATTCAATGTGTATGTTCTATGGATGTTGCACTCCTATCTTTTTAGGTCAGCAGTGTGGCCAAGGAGGTTTCTACTATTTTTAGTGT